>OX453079.1:12251318-12491610 GCA_949699795.1 Spicauda simplicius
ATTATGTGCGTATTAGAAATTAATTATCACTGCTTTTCGATGAAGAAAAACATCGGGAGGAAACCTACACACTCGAGAATTCTTTAAAAAAAAACAAATTCTTGGAGGTGTTTCATACAATTCGCCAATTCCTAATTGGTCAGCGCGGTGGACTATGGCCTAAACTCTCTCATTCTGAGAGAAGACCCGTGCCCAGCAGTGAGACAATAATGGGTTGACGAGAACTACAGTATCTGATATAGCTAAATAATCAATACATTCTAATTCATCGATCGGAAGACATTGATTGATAAACAGTCTACCCTTGCAGCGAAAGCACACGGTTTCACATAGCAGACATCACGATAGATTTATTGCAATCAATTTCCTGTTTCTGTCTTTGAATCTTGATTTCAGGCTGTTTTTCGTGCCTTGAAATCGAAACTTTTTAGAGATGGAAGAAGAGAAATAGAAAAGCAAACCCGTCGCAAAGGTCAAGATTCGACCGTAATTTAAATTAAAAAACTAAACTTCGTATTGTCCAAAGTAGCATGAATATTTATCAAATTCAAATAAATTGTAATCATTTTCAAATTATTTTAAACGCACCCATTAAAGGTAAAAAGAGGTTTAATTATGTAGCTAAGCTGAATTTAAATGCAATAGCGGATATTTTGACAAAGACATCTGACATTTTTGACGTTATGTGTTTTCATAGTAAGACATTGAATGTTCTATTTTGTTTATTATGTATGTGTTTATGTCAAATATAGAGCAAGATCCCAGAGCTGCCAGACGTCACGTATTTTCTGACGGATGAAATGTGGACGATTGAGTAGTGTTAGTATGTACTATGATTGTATGCCTACCTGCTAGCTAAAAATTTTTAGAAAATTTTTTAATTGATAAAATTATTAAAAAAAAAATTCATTTGTAAAAAAATTTAAAAACTATAAGTGTTATTTTTAAAAAATATTTTTTATTTCTAATAAATAAATAGAAAAAAAATTAAAAATGTCGGCTACCATTAGTATTATTTATTATATGTCAATTTTTTTTTTATTTTTGTTGCCATAATTTACTTGTCAACAAAAGTTCTAAAAATTATAAAATATCTGTTTAAGTAATTTTCATGCCCTTAACAGCGCAGTCGGTCTCACTCAGTCTCATGCGCGTAGATAATGCTCTCGCGCTCCCACTCACAGAGATATTAAAATTTAGTTTAGGGGATGATTGGCCCCTTGGATCGGTCTGTCTTCTTGTCAAAGGTTTTAAAATAGTTGTCGGATGAACATATATAAAAATGGAGCGTCAGAATTTACGTGAAGTTAACTAATTATTTTGAGACCCTTAAGGCGTCTCCCAAGCAATATGGCCGACGGAAAGTGTCTGGGAGTATTGACAATTTATTTTTAACTATACACTCGAAAACATATATGAAAATCAGCCATGAGAATTTACGTGAAGTAAGTAATATTTTTATGTACCTTGATTACCTGATACCTGGAAATTGGCCGTTTGACCAAGCTAACAGGTAGGCATACGATCATAGTACATACTAACACTACTCAATCGTCCACATTTCATCCGTCAGAAAATACGTGACGTCTGGCAGCTCTGGGATCTTGGACTAATACCAGGTAATATGTGTAATGTTTATGTATGATTTTATGCATTATTTGAAAAAAATATTAGCATTGCGCAATCCTTCTCTGCATCAACTATAACCGTGCGTAATTCATACTTCTCCGTCTGTGGCAAGTATCTTAAAAACTGATTACAAAGTTTTGCTTCACGTATTAATATATAGATAATATATAGAAAAGATAAGATTATATAATCCTATAATTATATATCCTTAAGAACGGAGGTACAACTCCCACACACTGGTTCTATCGATTCGAAAGCATTATATTATATTCTTAAATTTAAGACATGGGATATTCAGTACCGTGAAAGACTTGACCGAAGCAGTCTTAATCGCGGGAATAACTTAGTTTCTTCAACCCGTTATGGTCCCACTGCTGGGCACGGGTCTTCTCTCAGATTGAGAGAGTTTAGGCCATAGTCCACCGCGCTGGCCAAGTGCGAATTGGTGGACCTCACACACCTCCGAGAACTTTTTGTTTAAAAACTCTCGGAAAAGAAAACATGGTGATGAAACCTACACATTTCCTCACGATGTATTCTTTTACCGAAACGCAGTGATAGTTAATTTTTAATACGCAAATAATTTTAGAAAAATCTGTGGTGGTTTGGATTTGAACCTCGGACCTCCCGATCGAGAGGGCAAGTTTCAACCATTAGGCTATCACTATAATAGTAATAACTTAGCACTTAATAACTAAGATTCTACGACTTTAATCCGGCCACGTTTCGTTCGCCATAATGGCGTACAATCATTAATATCAAGTGGTTTGCTCGTCTGTTTGCACAAGCGTGACGTTGACAAATCGTTGTCAAACCAATCTGGGACGAAGTTTGGGAAGCGAAACTAAAGGACATAGTTTCCCTACTTGCTCAACTTAGCTAACTACTTGTACTTGATTATGTTGATATAAATTACAAGTTTTTGCCTGCGGAAAGGCCCGAGTGGGTCTTGTTTATCGAAGGATAAGAGTATGTGTGATTAATACACGCAATAGTATATTTATACGTCAAGTAAAATTGTGATCCGTTTTTAAGATACTAACCGCAGACGGAGGAGTTTTAAACCCAATATTGTCCCACTGCTGGGCACGGGTCTTCTTTCAGAATGAGAGAGTTTAGGCCATAGTCTACCGCGCTGGCCAAGTGCGAATTGGTGAGAGTTATAAATTACGCACGGCTATAGTTGATGTATAGAAGGATTACGCAATGCTAATTTTTTTTTCAAATAATGCATAAAACTTACATAAAATCAACTAAAAATACATTACACACACTTCCTTGCCTTTTACAAAAACACATACATAATAAACGAAATAAAACAGTCAATGTCTTACTATGAAAACACATACGTCAAAAATGTCAGATGTCTTTATCATAATACCCGCTATTGCACACATGCAGCTTAGTTAATTAAACCTCTTTATACCTATAACAGGTATTTTCAAAATTATTTGAAAATTATTACAATTTATTTGAATTTGAGGAATATTCATGCTACTTTGAACAATATGAAGTTTAGGTTTGAGTTAAATTACGGTCGAATTTTCACCGTTGCGAAAGGTGACTAGTCTATGTAACTATCTGTATCAGAAGTTTAGTCCATTCGCGACCTGTTTTTCTAAAGATTGAAGTAGCGTAGAAGCATGACGACCTCCGGAAGTATTGTCTGCCGCTCATAAATATTTTTGAAACAGATGACGACTTCATAAAGACCAGGGGTTTTATTTGAAGTAAAGAGATGCGTTGTAACTCCCAAAGAGTGAGATGGTGGCCTCAAATAAAAGTAAGCCGACATCCTCAACCGTTCACCGAAACGCAAAAAAAAATGCATGGTAGAAATTAGTGTGAACGCCCCGAATAAGTAAAAAATCTGCTAAATGGGCGACGGACTCACGCACTTAGGGTCCCGTACCATTATCAGCGTCTGTCCACCAATTCAGACTTGGCCAGCGCGGTGGACTATGGCCTAAAACTCTCTCATTTTGTAAGAAGACCCGTGCCCTGTAGTAGGACAATAATGGGCTGTACCATTTTCTATAAAAACGGCAAAAACTTTGTTCTATATCATATCTTTGTCTATCTAGTGGATTGCATACTCTTATGCTGCTTTAATTCCTTGCTTTCAAACCAGAAAGCTGTATTCTGGTTTAACAATGCTATAATTGTTAGAACTACATCTATAAGTGTCGTCAACCCATTATTGTCCCACTGCTGGGCACGGGTCTTCTCTCAGAATGAGAGAGTATTATTGGGCCATAGTCCACCGCGCTGGCCAAGTGCGAATTGGTGGACTTCACACACCTCCGAAAACATTTTTTTTTTAAAGAACTCTCGGGTGTGTAGCTTTCCTCACGATGTTTTCCTTCACCGAAAAGCAGTGATAATTAATTTCTAATACGCACATAATTTTAGAAAAATCAGTGGTGCGTGCCGGGATTTGAACCTCGGACCTCCCGATCGTGAGGGCAAGTTTCAACCATTAAGCTATCACTGCTTCAATGAGTATAAATTGTTGTACAATAACGGAATAGCAATCTCTATTGGTACATCTATAAGTACCAATAGAGATTGCTATTCCGTTATTGTACAACAATTTATACTCATAACACCATACATGCATTGAATAATACATGAAACAATACGTTGGTAGCGAATTCGATTCTCCACTGATGCATTTATGTAGCGCTGAGCGAGATAAGGTTGCAATGGACGCGAGCGGGAAGATTTCCATAGTTATTAGTTATGTAACTAATGTTAATAGTCACCCGCCGCATCGGTCGAAATTTCTACTGTAATTTAAATTAAAATAAAAAAAGATGGCGCGTAACAGAAAAAGATGGCGCGTAACGAAAAAATGTTACACTAAATTTTTTTCCAACCCCGATAAAGAAGTTTCACTTAAGTTTCACTTCAACAACCCCGATAAAGAAGTTTCACTTCAAAAATGTGTGCGTGTACTAGCGTACACTCTTAAGAAGTGAAACTTCTTTATGACGTTATTTTTCAAAAAATAATTTACTATATGTAACTTTACAGAAATTGGTTAAATAAAGTTAAATTAGATAAAGTTTAATAAAAGGCTTTTATTAAACTTTATCTAATAATCTAATCTATAATAATCTATCTAATATCACGCGTGGTAGGGATAAGAAAAAGATGGCGCGTAACGAAAAAATGTTACACTAAATTTTATTCCAACCCCGATAAAGAAGTTTCACTTAAATTTCACTTCAACAACCCCGATAAAGAAGTTTCACTTCAAAAACTAAACTTCATATTGTCCAAAGTAGTACGAATATTTCTCAAATTCAAATAAAATGTAATATTTTTTAAGTAATTTTGAACGCGCCCGTTATATATAAAAAGAGGTTTAATTGTCTAAGCCGCATTTAAAAGCAATAGCGGTATTTTGACAAAGACATCTGACATTTTTGACGTTATGTGTTTTCAATTATGACATAGAATGTTCTATTTCGTTTACTATGTATGTGTTTGTGAGAAATGCACGGTAGTGTGTGTAATGTGTTTTTAGTTGATTTTATGTATGATATATGCATTATTTTGAAAAGAATATAAACATTCTGCACTCGTTCACTACGTCCACTATAACCGTGCAAAATTTCATACTAATCTGTCCGCGGCATATTGCTTAAAAATACGTCATAAGTTTTTGCCACAGGTATTATAACTAATTACTACTAACTAGTTATTACTTGAACATTCGCAAATGCAAATGCAAATATCCTCTACCGACATTCGTGGATGCATATATAGTTTTGGGCGCTGCCATAGGAGAAAGTGTAGGTGCACAGTAGAAACATTGGGAAATAAATGGAACTCTTTCGGTGGTAGAACCAGTGTAGTCCGACCGGGGAAGTACCACCGCCACACCTATTATTCAATACTCAATACTCAACTCGGGAGTGGCAATGCATCTGTGATTGACTTCAGATAGAGCCTATGTTCTATATAAAGTTGCTTACCGATGTCCATGGGCGGCAGTGACCGGTGGACCGCATGTTCGTTTTCTACTTTTATCAAATAAAAAAAAATTATACGCAAAAGATAACACAAACACACGCAAATACACGTCTACACACAAAAGCGCTCATGCGCACGCAAAAGAGCGTAGGGCAAACATTTTTTGGGAACACATGATGTATGTAGATTAATCATTCAAACATTAACAGCGAATACGTCGACTCACTATTAATAAAACTCTCTTAGTTATGTGAAACAAAAACATAAACACCTGTTTTAACAATTGTTGTTTGTTTGTCTCACTGAACCGATTTTGACGGGAGCTTTCTTAAAAATGGTCAGTTTGATTGAGTGTGGCATTTTAATTGAGAAAAAATAAATAAAATAAGATGAATATTTCAAAATTTTCGTGTTATTGAATAGTAAGCTTTATTTAAAAAAACCTGCCAAGTGTGAGCCGGACTCACGCACGAAGGTTACCGTTATCAAAAAAAGGCGGCCAAAAATTATATCTGTATGGAGATCCCACTTAAATATTTATTTTCTTCGGTTTTTTGTCGTTATATCAGCAACAGAATTGCATCATTCCTAAAAAAAAACAGTTGTCTAGCTTCCACGGTTTATGACACATAGTGTGACAGACGGACAACGGAGTCTTAGTAAAACGGTCCCGTTTTTACTATTTGGTTACGAGAACCCTAAAAATATAAATAAAATAAAAACTTTTTAACAAAAAATATCTACCGACTTCCATGTCACAAAAAAGTAAAAAATAATTTAAATATATTTTGGTCTAGAACATACTCAGTACTTAGTACATAGTCCTGAAGTCGGTGCTCGACATATTTCGCTGGACGACGGTAACTACGTCCTATATGAGCACCGACTTCAGAACTATGTACTAAGTACTGAGTATGTTCTAGACCAAAATATATTTAAATTATTTTTTACTTTTTTGTGACATGGAAGTCGGTAGATATTTTTTGTTAAAAAGTTTTTATTTTACACTTTTTAGTGACTATATTTTTATGTTTGTATTTAAATAAAGCCTCTAAGTTTGCTTTGTGCATCTACATATTCACAAAAATTAAACATAAAACACTTTTACAATTCATACAAACAGGGCGCCCCCTCTGGAAGTACCCCTCCATCATCAGGGTTGAGGAGTTGAAGGTCAAATTTTTCATCTTATATTGTTGCTTAGTAATCTTATAACATATACGTTAGTACCAGGTGGCTAACTTCTATGGCTCAGGCTTGCAGTACCCTGCATCATCAGGGTTTAGGAGTTGAAGGTCAAAATTTTAATTTTGTGCCTCTGTTTGGTATTATTTTTACATACCCGTAAGCACCAAATTGCCAACTCCTATGGTTTAGAATTGAAGTACCCCTTCATCATCAGGGTCGAGGAGTTGAAGGTCAAAATTTTAATTTTGTGCCTCTGCTTAGTATTATTTTTACATAACCGTAAGCACCAAATTGCCAACTCCTATGGCTTAGGATTGAAGTACCCCTTCATCATCAGGGTTGAGGAGTTGAAGGTCAAATTTTTGATTTTATATTTTTGCTTAGTATTTTCTTTACATAACCGTAAGCACCAAATTGCCAACTTCTATGGTTTAGGATTGAAGTACCCCTCCATCATCAGGGTTGAGGAGTTGAAGGTCAAATTTTTCATCTTATGTTTTTGCTCAGTAATCTTATAACATATACGTAAGCACCAAATGGCTTATTCCTATGGTTTTGGCTTTAAGTACCCCTGCATCATCAGGGTTGAGGAGTTGAAGGTCAAATTTTTGTCCCATGAATTTGCTTAACAATTTCATTATATATTCGCAAACATCAAACGACCAACTTTTACAGTTCAGGCTAGCAGTACCCCTGCATCAACAGGATTGAAGAGTTGAAGGTCAAATTTTTCATAGTAAATACCTACATAGTAATTTTATTCTATATTTTACTCAATTGGACTTCTCCAGCTAAGGTTCGGCCGACTATCACTAATTTTATTATTTTGCTCCAAAAAGTTGAAGATCCTATGATTAGAACCTTATCAAACTCTTATCAGACTACCCCTGGAGTACATCCTTTCTAATTAAAAAAGAATCATCAAAATCGGTTGGCGGGATATTGAGTTATTCATACATTTATCGCGTACATTGAAAATGCAAATTTAAGACTTATGCGTTTTTCTTATGGATGCCCTAGTCAAAAAAATACTAAAAAAAAATGGGACCCTATGACACGCACTACCTTTCAAATAAAAAAAAATCATCTAAATCGGTTCACCCAGTCCGGAGAAATGAGGTAACAAATATAAAAAAAAAAAAATAAATAAATAAAAATACAGACGAATTGATAACCTCCTCCTTTTTGGAAGTCGGTTAATGAGATAAATTCTTCAAAACGGCCGTGCATGTCATTGAATAGCAAACTTTATAAAAAAAAACAACTTAGTTTATTTTTTAACTAAAATGTGGTATAAATAACCGGTTACACGTAGAACTAGTGATGTATCACAAAGTAACGTATAAAAAACCATATAAATACGAACTAGTAATGTATCGCCCACAAAGTATGAAAATAAAACCGTCGGTATTTCATTACTGCATTCCCTTTTTCGCATTTGGCGTCCGACCAGATAGACACTTACAGATTCAATACGAAATCTATTATGATGGGAATGGGTAGATGGAAATTGTCGATAAACTTTTTTTCTATGATAGACGAAATTATCGATAAACATGATTTCCTAATAATTTTAAGTTAAAATAATTAGGAAAACATGTTTATCGATAATGTCATCGACAAACATTAGGATGTATAATAATTTTAATTTTAACAAATTTATAATTTTAACACAGGGACCTTTTTAAAGAACCCCGTATTTCTAACATGGAGATCTATCGATAGAGCTTGTTTTAAAATACTCGTTATAGATACACAGGCCTGTCAATTGATCTCTATTTTTCTAACATTTTTAGTATAAGAAATCAATTGACAAGAGAATTCATGATCATGAGAATTTCTATTACCACTTATTATAACACACACACAAGATTTACAAAAGCGCGGATCTTTTTTTTCTTATATGTTTATTGTTTGTATGACCTATATTAGTCCGTTTTTAGTATTTAGAATGCACACAACATGTCTGGCAAGGGATAAACACTTTAAGGTTTAAAATGGCCATCGAAATAAAAAAGAACACAATGTACTCAATTTTAACGTCACGTTCAACCAACAGTCAATGGTATTGGACGTTTTTTACATAGTATTTTTATATCGCAACTTTGAAGATTACTTACGACATTCGACATGCGATTCTTTGATGATTTAATGCAAAGTAAAACTAAAATAAGTAGGCAATTTAAGCCATAGTCATCGACATGCTATTTTAAGATCGGTTAATGCAGTATTAATAGCTCTTATAACCAGCCAATTACAGCCAAAGTATTGAAAGTTTTGCTAAGCTACCGTTACAAATTTTATCGATAAATCAGTAACTAAGGAGCCCTTCCCTCACAAAGGTCAATGTGATCGGTGGGCTACGGCCATTTTTCTCAATCAGTCGCTTTTTCTCAGCGAATAATTTGGGAAAAGTATCACTTTCGCTCGGATTTCCAACGCTTATTTCTTGATTTTCAGCGCTTATTTCGTGAGTAATATGTATTGTGGACTTTTGGTACGATATATTGAAATTATTTTGTTCCAAGCTGTGATATTTATCGTTAGCGTTTTTCGTTGATATTGTCTCTAGATTGGGTCGTCATATGTTTTTTGTTTTGTGATAAGTTGATTGTAGATTTTTAGTGATATTTTTCTAAAGCTAGTATTGAAACATGGCTAATGTTTCACCACTAGGTTTAGAAAAATATTATTATATAAATAAATATTATATAACTTTTATTGAATTTCAGTACATACATACCGAGTTTATTGATTTTATTGAACTAAAGGCTGAATATAACTTATATACGGTCTTTAAATATTCTTCAACTTGTGGTGTTTTTGGTTTGTGTATCTTAGTCCTCAAGAGTAGCAAAGCATCTATTACTAACTTCAATTATAACCCCTTTATTTGTTCTCGAGGGGGAAACCTTCAAAAAGTACCCGACGCCGTGGGTGCGACGCAGGGTTTTGTGGGATTTTTACCGCATTAAAACCCCCCCGGTGGCCGTTCTCGGCGCTACGAAGAGGACTCCGGGATCTCCAAAGGACCGCAACCGAAGTCTTACGAGCGCGTTGCCCCACCGGGCTCCTCACAGTTAGGCGGCTGGGCCCACCGCTCCTTCTGGTCTTCACGACGGTATGCGACCGCACATACCACCCCTATTCTACATGAAGTTGCTTACAGGCGTCCATGGGCGACAATGTCTTAAACTTTTGTTACCCATGTAAAAACAAGATGGCAAATAAAAAAATTAAAAAAAGATATACAAAGCTTAAGCAAATATTCTTAGAAAAAAGCAAACAGATTTAACCATCATCTCCCCAAATTATATATTTTGTATCATTCTCAGTTTTAACTTTAAACTGGTATGTCAATTAACTCTTATAGTTTATTAAGTGTCTTTTTGGGATCTGCTAACCTGTCCATTTTTTTTAAAGAACTCGGGTGTATAGGTTTCTTTACGATGTTTTCCCTCACTGAAAAGCAGTGATAATTAATTTCTAATGTGCGTATTACAAATTAATTATCACTGCTTTTGGGTGAAGGAAACATCGCAAGAAAACTCATTCTCTTCTTCTCATTTTGAGAGAAGACCCGTGCCCAGCGGTAGGACAATGGGGTGACGACAACCTGTCCATTGAAGTCTGCATCCCCATATCAACCCCTAACCCCAACTGACTTTGATATGAACATCATAATTGCGAAGTTAATGACCTATCACTCGAGCAGTTAACTTAAGCACGGAGTTATAAAGTGCTTAAACTAACTATAGTTAATTTTAATGGAGACACTCCTGAGTCTTCTAACTAAAATCGTTGTTGGATGATGAGTTTGGCGATTTGATGGTCTGAATGAAAAAGTAATTTTGAGTGTATACTGAAATATTTGATCTTCTCTACATAGTATAAAACAAAATCACTTCTCGCTGTTTGTCCCTATGTATGCTTACATCTTTAAAACTACGCTACGGATTTTAATGTAGTTTTCTTAATAGATAGAGTGATTGAAGCGGAAGGTTATCATGTATAATATAGTGTAGAAACGCTGATAATTTTAGATTTTTGACTTTTAGGCGGAACTAAGTTCGCCGGATCAACTAGTTTCTTATAAGATTGCAGTAGCAAGTGAGCACGTAGTCCATTTGGTGTTAATTGCTCAATGCTACACATAGGCATCTGTAAGCTACTTGATGTAGAACACGGGTGCTATCTGGAGTCAATCACAGATGTTTTGCTACTTCCGAGGACATAGATGATCGCTATATCTGAAAATGAGCCTGCAATCACATTCTTCCGTCGAAATACAAGAACAACGTTACGCTAGAAATAAGGCGGTTGTACCTTCCTAGTCGAACTATGTATGTCGCAATTGGAACGGAACCGGAGTCGTCTGAGCGCGTGGCCCATCGAACACCTCACTGATGGGCGGCTGGGCCCACCGCTCCGTCTGGTCTTTATGACGGTATGCGACCACACATACCGCTGTCCTTCGCGGGGTCGAAGTGATCGAACGGTTCGAGCTCCCACTCTAGCCGCCTGCGACCCCGGAAGCCCCTTTTGGTCTTCTTTTACGACGGGCAGATGAAACCGTAGCCCTATTCTGATCCCGGAACTACAGGGACAGGGTCTCCCAAAACTTGGTGTAGATTTGGCGACCTGTTTTTTTCTTGGTCGTCAAACACAATTCGGTTTAACGCAGAGGGCCTCGCGAATTGTAGCTTGCCCACGTTAAGTTTTGGTCTTACGCCCCCGCTGAACATGTGAATAATGAAATAAGGTTTATGTTAGTTCTTAGTAGTTTCATCTTTGTGTATATCCACTTCACGGGTAAATCTCAATTTGAAGCTATGAATGTAAGTATTAAGTGGTTTTCTGCCAGGGATGACGCGCCTCAGAAAATAATTTAGCATTGTCTTAAATTGATTACGCGTTTAAATTATAAAACAAAAGATATTTCAAACATAAACCAATTCCGCCCAAAACGTGTTTGTATCTGAAAATAGGTCACATTTTCATCGCAACTTCACGCATTAAAATTGCAAATACGCGTAACAATTCTTTTTCAAACAACTTGATGATATGACATTAGTCATACGTATGAGAATGAGCTCTTTATTTTATGACAGTGTTATTATTTTTATTTGTATGATAAAACATGTTTTTTCATTATATTATTTTGCTTATTGCGAGCAATTGTCACCGTGATCTTGATGAGGTAGAACTTAGCTGCGTTAAGTGTTTCTGATATGTTCCACTGCTGGACAAAAGTTTAATCTAGGCAATGGTCTAGGGGTCGGCGAATAGTTAAACATGAAGTCTGATCTAGGTGTTCAGTTAAAAGAATCCATGTAGATTTCAAACAGAAGTTTATGCAAAATTTTAAAGCAGTTCTGGATTTTCGGTGGTGGAGTTACCGGCTTTCTTTTATATGAGGCGATCATTTTAATAGTCGGGTGTAACAACGCATCTGTGATTGACTTCCGATAGAACCCCTGTTCTATTTGAAGTTGCTTACTGATGTCCATGAGCGGCAGTGACCACTATCATCAGGTTCTTTTTTCTAATTGAAGTAGCAAACGAGCATGCAGTCCACCTGATGGTAAGTGGTCTCTGCCGCACATGGACATATGTAAACAACTTTATATAGAACATGGATTTTATCTGAAGTCAATCACAGATGCGTTGTTTCTCCCGAGACCTAAGATGGTCGCCTCATATAGAATTGTGCCGGCAACCACACCCTTTCAACGAAACGCAAGAATCGTTTTACGCTAGTAATAGGTGTGGCGGTAGTACTTCCAAGGTCGAACAACATTGGTTTTACCTTCAAAAAGGTGGAATGCAATCCACTGCACCAATACAAACGAGCGCATTCGTTTGCTATTTCAATCTCATAAGAAAACAACTCCCGTTGTACATTGAACATAACTATGTGTAGCAATCATATACGTAGTCGCATTATCCTACATGAAAATTCCAAACATCCTTTTTACGTCACTAAATAATATTCCCAGTTTCCGATTTAGCATTATGTCACTTTACCCAGTAACGGTGGGTTACTCGAATTTTGTATCGTTTTAACCGAATGTCGTGTAGCGACCATAAATAATATCACGAGCTAACGAGTCTGATTTATTGCGACTTTCGTTTTGCTGTGTGGAGCATATAATGGTAGAGGGTCAATTGGGTATAGAAGGAAGGAATATAGAGGATAGTGGACAGTACCGGTAGTCTGACATAAAAGCTACAATATGCAAAGTTGATATGCAAAGGATTTTTTTAAATTATATCAATACCTAGTATAAAATAAAGTGGTTTCCTGTCCCTGTATGTGCTTAGATCTTTACAACTACGCTACGGATTTTAATGTAGTTTAAATAAATAGAATGATTCAAAAGGATGGTTTATTTGTACTAGTCACCCGTCGCATCGGTTGAAATTCGACTGTAATTTAAATTAAAAAACTAAACTTCATATTGTCCAAAATACGAATATTTCTTCAATAAAATGTAATAATTTTCAAGTAATTTTGAACGCGTCTGTTAGATATAAAAAACATGCGTGCGTACAAAGTACACATGTCAGAAGTGAAACTTCTTTGGCGAACTAATTTATAAATCTTGTTTATATTTATACAAATCTAAAACTTTAAATTTCCAAGATTAAGAGGAAGGGAAAAAGGCGTGATACGACGTTCGCTCTGTCTCACTTTTTCTCTCAATCTTTCTCACTCGCTTGCTCCCTACTCTCACTCCACGGCTAGTTGCTCATGCTACGTTCGCCCTGTCTTACTCTCTCTCAATCGGTCTCGATCACTCTCTCTCTCTTTTCCGACACTTCCGTTGCATACCGGCGTGACGTTTCATCTGTAAAAATTTTACCCTCATGCGCCTAAAGAAGTTTCACTTCAAAAAGAGGTTTAATTATCTAAGCTGCATTTAAAAGCAATAGCGGTATTTTGACAAAGATATCTGTCATTTTTAACGTTATTTGTTTTTATAGTAAGACATAGAATGTTCTATTTCGTTTACTATCTATGTGTTTGTGACAAATGCACGGTAGTGTGTGTAATGTGCTAAACCAATTCCAACTAAAGTCAGATACAGATGCGTTGCTACTTCTGAGGAATAATATTGTCGCATCTTATAAAAGTGTATCGGCAATTACACTTTTTCAGTGAAACGCTAGAATCAGACTTAGGTATGTCTGGCGCGAAGCAGTTTTTGCGTTTCGGTGGAAGGGTGTGTGTGCCGGCGCACATGTATCTCGTCAACCCATTATTGTCCCACTGCTGGGCACGGGTCTTCTCTCAGAATGTGAGAGTTTAGGCCACAGTCCACCGCGGTGGCCAAGTGCGAATTGCGACTTCACACGCCTCCGAAATCTTTTTTTTTTAAAAACAACTCTCGGGTGTGTAGGTTTCCTCACGATGTTTTTCTTCACCGAAAAGCAGTGATAATTAATTTTTAATACGCACATAGTTTTAGAAAAATCATTGGTGCGTGCCTGGGTTTGAACCTCGGACCTCCCGATCGAGAGTGCAAGTTTCAATCATTAGGCTATCACTGCTCTGGCGCACTTGTATATGATGCGCCAATCTTAGTACTATCATCTCAGGAGCAGCAACACGCCTATGATCGACTTTAGATAGACCCCTGTTTCATAGTTGTCTATCATGGGCGACAGTTACCACTTACCATGAAATGGACTGCGTGCGTTTGCTACTTCAGCTTAATAAAATATCTTCGAATTATTCTACTTAGAACAATAACTCTAATCTAGTCTAAATCTAATCTGCGAATGTTAGTAGGGCAAAGGCCTACTGTATCCATACTTTATCTTCCAGTGGGCTGTCATTGTGCGTTACCAAGTGAACGAAATACGGTTCGTTATGTGGTTTAGAGTAAAGGTAAAATATTTTTAGAATATATAACCTAGATTGTTGACCGTGGTTTCGGTTGCGTACTTGGTGTTACCTACTAATATTATAAACGTGAATGTCAGTTTGATTGTTACGCTTTCACGCAAAAACTATCGGTCGAATTTCACTTAAATTTGGCACACACATAGTTTATGACGTTTTTCTTGTTCTCGAGGGGGAAACCCTCAAAAGGTACCCGAGGTTATGTGAGATTTTTACTGTATTAAAACCCCTCCGGTGGCCGTCCTCGGCGCTACAAAGAGGACTGTGGGATCTCCAAAGGAACGCAACCGGGATTCTCTCACCGCGTTGTCCCATCGTCCATCGCTCCGTCTAGTCTTTATGACGGTATGCGACCACACATACTGCCGTCCTTCCCGGGATCTCCTGACCCAACGGTTCTAGCTCCCACTCTAGCCGCCCGCGACCCCGGAAGCCCCTGTTAGTCGCCTCTTACGACAGGCAGGGGATACCGTAGCCCTATTCAGTTCCCGGAACTACAGATTAGATTTTATACTCTATTTATTACAATAGCGGCACCAAAAATAAATCATCTGAGAAAACTTCAACTGTCTAGCTATTACGGTGACAGATAAATGGTCAAACGAAAATACGGACAGGCCGACAGATTGACAGCAAAGTCTTAGTAATAAGGTTCCTATATCCTTTGGGTTCGGAAACCTGAAAGCATATAGCGATTAATATAATCCTCATTTTGGGTTCGCCGTAGCCGAGTAATTAAAAGATTCAACACTTTAGATAAAGCTTTGTGTGGACCACAGCTGCGTACAAACTTTTGAGACATAGAAACTCTTCCAATGATTAAACGGCTTTTATTGCAAAATGAATCTATGTTCTATAGAACAAAGAAAGACTTTTTGACGCTGGTTTCTGCGTCAATTGGACAAAACTGCTTCAACCTAACCTTATCAACCTTTTTTATTTGTACTCGAGGGGGAAACCTTCAAAAGGTACCCAATGTGGGAGCGACTCAGGGTTATTTGGGATTTAACGCTTCGAGGTCCCACTCTAGCCGCCCGCAACCCCGGAAGCCCCTTTTAGTCGCCTCTTATGACAGGCAGGGGATACCGTAGCCCTATTCTGATCCCGGAACTACAGGGACAAACCTTATCAACCTAACATAATCTATTTGAAAACTAGGTAGTACGTATTGTTGATTTTAACGAGGCGTTTTAGGTCTGTTTTATCGAATTTAAGTAGCAAACTAGCACGTAGTTCACCCGATGGCCATGGACATATGCAAGCAACTTCAAATTTTAACAGGAGGTAGATAGCTATTTCTAGCAAGAAGCATTTGCGTTTTGATGGAAGAGTGTGGTTGCCAGTACGCTTTTATATGAGGCGTACATCATGGTCCTTGGGAGTAGCAACGCATCTGTGATTGACAGAGAGAACCCATGTTCTATTTGAAGTCGCTTCCAGATATCCATGGGCGGCAGTGACCACTTACCATCAGGTGGACTAAATGCGGTTTGCTAATTCAATCAGATAAAAAAAAAACTTCATACAGAACAGCGCGTCTCTGAAGTCAATGACGGATACTTTGCGGGTACAGCGACATTCGACTCATGTAATTCTCAAATAGTGTAGTCTGGTGCATAAGGTTACTTTTTCACGCAACTACCGGTCGGATTTCGCTGAATGTTGGTATACAAATAATAAGCTAGACTAGTTGAATCCCACAGCGTCGCACGCGTTAACAATCGATTGTCCCGTGGGAATAAGATATTTTCCCACAATAAAAAGTAGCCTATATATTAATCCAGAGTATCAGCTAACTCACTACCAAATTTTATGGAAATCGCTCCAGCCGTTTACACGTGAAGAAGTAACAAACATACACACTCACAAACTTTCGCCTTTATAATATTAGTACGAAGTATGATTAGGATGATTGGATACTCATTACTGTAATATACGTGACCAAAGCGAAGTCGCCGGAATAATCTAATTTTTAACCGACTTCAAAAAAAGGAGGAGGTTTCTATATATGTTTTTTTATGTTTGTTCGCGGATAACTTTCTCGTTTATAAACCGATTTTGAAGATTCTTTTTTTGCTGGATGACGGTGATTAAACTTTGTCATATATGAGCGCCGACTTCAGAACTATGTACTAAGTACTGAGGATGTTCTAAACCAAAATTAATTGAAATTATTTTTTACTTTTTTGTGACATGGAAGTCGGTAGATATTTTTTGTTTGAAAGTTTTTATCTGTAAAATAAGAACTTCATCCTTTAGTCAAAACTTTGTTAAATTCTAAAATATAAATGAGATTAGACACCTGTGCCCAAAATCACAGGTCAACGAGTTAAAACAGTTCTTTAAAAGCAGATCAAAGAGCCTAATGGAGTCTATCGTAGAGTGATTTAATAATATAACATGATACAAACCACACTTTGGCATACGATTCGTTTGTGTAACGTATACTACTCGGTTACCAGGCTCTTTTATTATATCTTATTGTATTAACTTGTCTCCTGTCGCAACGGTCGAAATTCGACCGTAATTCAAATTAAAAAACTAAACTTCATATTATCTATAGTAGCATCAATATTTCTCTAATTTAAATAAATTGTAATAATTTTCAAGTTATTTTGAACGCACCCGTTAAAGGTAAAAAGAGGTTCATTGCCTAAGCTGCATTTGAAAGCAATAGCGGGTATTTTGACAAAGACATCTGACATTTTTGACGTTATGTGTTTTCATAGTAAGACATTGAATGTGGTGCAAGAACCACCTTCGGTCCACCACGTACGGTCCGCACGCGGCTCCTCTTTCTTCCAGGATCCTGACAAGGCTCCACGCGGTCCACACAACACGTGCACACACACCAGCGACGAAGTTGAAGGCTTCGATTTAGTCCAGACGCTTAGAGTGCACAAATAGTTTATATCTTCACAATACACACGAAAATTAAAGGTATTAGGTTACAGAAACGAATTTTGTCCAAGGCGGTTAGCAGCGGTTGCTTCAACAACGCTCACGCCGCCATATTGCTTTCCGGAGCATGGTGAGGGATACTAACCTCTGATTGGACGGACCGTATGAGCATTGTAAATGATGCTCTGCTATTGGTTGAAGAATCCAACGCCGACAGCAAGTTTAAAATCATTCCAATGAATTATAGCTAGTTTGATTTTAAACAACGGTTAAGAAACAAATGTTCTATTTAGTTTATTATGTATGTGTTTGAGCCAAATAAGGTAGTGTACCTATGTAATGTGCTTTTAGTTGATTTTATGTATGTTTTATGCGTTATTGGAAAAAAATGTGTGCGTGTACTAGCGTACACTCGTAAGTAGTGAAACTTCTTTATGACGTTATTTTTCAAAAAATAATTTATCTAATCTATAATAATCTATCTAATATCACGCGTGGTAGGGTTAAGAAAAGATGGCCCGTAACAGAAAAAGATGGCGCGTAATGAAAAAAAAAGATGGCGCCTAACATAAAAAGATGGCGCGTAACGAAAAAATGTTACACTAAATTTTTTTCCTACCCCGATAAAGAAGTTTCACCTCAATAATAACATCGCGTAATCCTTCTCTACATCAACTGTAACCGTGCGTAATTTCATATTCCTCCGCCTGCGGCAAGTATCTTAAAAACGAATCACAAGTTTTTGCTTCACGTATTAATATATATACATAGATAATAACTCTTCACACAATCATAGGCGCATACTACGATTTTCTCTTGTGTGAAAGGTAGAACAGAATTGTAATTCAAACCGGTAGGTGATAATAATGTGAAAGGGTTTACATTCGATATCCGTATTGAATTGATAATGAACCCCTCCTTTTTTTCTCTGACTGCAGGCACCACATTTAGTAATTATATAGTCTATGTCACTCTCACAAGTCAGTCGATTCAAGTGACATGTCATATGTACAACCCGTTAATCCGTTCGGGCTGTAGCGCGTGCCAAATAAATCGACATACATACAAACATACAAACGCTCGAAAAATACTACCCTCCTTCTGACTAAATAGTAGTCTTATGATGCATAGATAGCCTAGTGGTTGAAACTGGCCCTCTTAATCTTAATGCTTAGTTAATTTAACCTCCTTTTATCTTTAACGAGTGCGTTCAAAATAACTTCAAAATTATGTTATTAGAATTTAATTGTATTTGAGAAATATATGACCAGTGATAGCCTAATGGTTAAAACTTGCCCTCTCGATCGGGAGGTCCGAGGTTCAAACCCAGGCACGCACCACTGATTTATGTGCGTATTATACATTAATTATCACTGCTTTTCGGTGAAGGAAAACATCGTGAGGAAACCTACACACCCGAGAGTTCTTTAAAAAAAACAGTTCTCGGAGGTGTGTGAAGTCCACCAATTCGCACTTTGCCAGCGCGGTGGACTATGGCCTAAATTCTCTCATTCCGAGAGAAGACCCGTGCCCAGCAGTGGGACAGTAATTGGTTGACGACGAGAAATATACGTGCTACTTTGTACAATATGAAGTATAGCTTTTTAATTTTAATTACGGTCGAATTTCGACCGTTGCGAGGGGTGACTAATCCTTTTAAAACTACATATTCTATTACAATTTCAATCAGCTACCTATTACGGAAGAAAACATTCTATCCATTAAAAGTAGAATAGACGACAGACAGTTGGGGAGAGAACTAAAAATAGGCAAAGCGAAAGTTGTTTAAATAATTTAGACATGGCGCCGGAAATGTTTATAAACTACCACTCAGAAACTAAAATGTAGGATTAATATCCAATATTTCATCAGCCTAAAGCCGGCTTATGTCTAAATAAAAATACTCCTAAATTCCAACTTACTAATATATTAACTGGTTTGTATGGAAGTTTGTTTGATTTAGTTACAATTGTTGATACTAGTAATACTTTTATATCAGGCCGCCATCTTAGTTCTCGGGAGTAGCAATGCACCTGTGATCGACTTTAGGTAGAACCCATCTTAATATATATAAATTACGTGTCACTTTATTTGTCCGCAATGGACTCTTAAACCTCTGAACCGATTATAATCAAATTTACACAATGTGTGCATTTTGATCCAACTTGAAAGATAGGATAGTTTATATCTTAATTTATTTCCTTAATTTAATTTATTTACATTTCTTTAACCACAGCAACGCGTGGCCGGGTCTGCTAGTTTTCTATATGAAGTTGCTTACAGATATCCATGAGCGACCGTGGCCACTTAACATCACGTGAACTGCAAGCTTGTTTGCTACCTCAATTTTATAAAACAAAAATTGAGAGGTGTCAAGAGACACCCGATATCGATACGATTCCAGACCTCAAAGATTACAGAACTCAGAGAGGAAATTAACCCCACCTCATTACCAGGTCGAGTACAGCGTTACTACCTCCGGTTCAACTTCATTTCATGCGACCATCTTGGTCCTCGAGAGTAGAATGTGTAATTAACATTAGATAGAACCCTATTCTTTATGAAGTTGTTTACAGATGTCCATCGACAGTGACTATCATGGGAACAGCATGCTTGTTTGCTATTTCAATTGTATAAAATAAACTTATTTGGATAACCTCTTATGACTTCTTTTACCACACCCTTCACACTAAATCAGACCCGCGTGGCGGAGCGGTTACCATACCGGTCTTACGCGCAATGGGTACCAGATTCGATATCCGGCCAGACAGGTATCTGAATGATGAGTTTAGATTCATGTTCTGGGTCTGGTTGTTTCTGTATTCGTCTTGTGTGTGTCCATGGTACCCACGACACAACAAAATTCCTAGTGTGGGGCTATGGGTGTAGAAAGAGTAAAGCGAAAGCATAAAACATGGGGTTAATAAACTCTCCTCTCAATGCTACAAGGTATAAATAAGACCACGTAAAACCGCAGGAAGATGTTAGTACGAAACCAATATCTCATGAACTGAAGCCAACAAATGGAATCATAATGTAATGTCTTCACTAAAATATAAATACGTTAATATATTCCGAGTATAAAAGCGTACATTCCTCAATTAATTATTTTAAGTCGTTTTTTATCGAACTAAATCTCTTTTACGACTTGCTCGATGGCCACGAAATTTTTGTTTCCAGCGTTTTCTACTTCGCGTTGAAAACAGCGTTGAGAGATTGACAAATCGCTGTTTGGATTGATGTTTTTTAAACAAAAAATAAAATAAACAAAACATACAACCGACTTCCATGTCACAAAAAGTAAAAAATAATTTAAATAAATGTTGGTTTAGAGCAAACACAGTCGAGCAACAGAAGTCGGCGCTCACCATATTTAGCTGGATCACGACGAAACTACATGTGTCCTATATGAACGTCACGAAAAATAAATAAATCTTCCTTTCCCCCCTTGTCATCTGATCGCAAGCGACATATTCAAAAGCTATATATAAGTTAAGTTCCTTCAAGCCGTTTGATTCAGCCCAAATGGCTTGAATGAACTGCGTTAGATACATTATTAAATACGCTTCAAAAACATTACTCTGCTTCTGATGCAATATGTAGTAAGAAGAATTCAATTCCAAACCCTTTTTAGGTAAAACTACATCTTTGTGCTACCCCGAACGGGCCAGGGAGCACGCCGATCCCGCGCGAAGTAGGAGGCACCGGGGACGCAGATAACGTCCGCCCGGCGCGGTGTCCCTGTAGTTCCGGGACCAAAATAGGGCTACGGTACCCTCTGCCTGTCGTAAGAGGCAACTAAAAGGGACTTCTGAGGTTGCGGACGGGAAGAGTGGGAGCTCGAACCGTCCGGCCAAGCGACCCCGAGAAGGTCGGCGGCATGTGTGGTTGCATGCTGCCGTAAAGACCAGAAGGTGCGGTGAGCGGTGCACGCCCACCAGGGAAGAACCCGATGGGGCAACACTCTGACAGGACACCGCCGGCGGTCCGGTGGAATACCCGGAGTCCTCTTTGCAGCGCCGAGGTCGGCCACCGGGGGAGTTTTAGTGCGGTAAGAATCCCACATAACTCGCGTCGCTCCCGCGAAGTCGAGTACTTTTTGAAAGTTTCCTCCTCGAAAACAAAAAAGGTAAAACTGCATCTTTAACGTTAAATTTATATATTTAAATTGTGCGGCAATTAATTAAAAACAGTGAAATGTATCTGTGTACTTATAAGGCCATAAAATTTGCCTGTAAATCATAGTCTTCTGAAATACGCTCAACGCTTGCAGCGCCATAGAATGTTTTGTGGCCCTCAGTTTAGATGATACTAACTTATGCGCGTGACTTTGTTGGTGTTTTCCCTTGAAAGGCTATTAATAGCGTAGTGATTTCGAGTTCACTCTTCCAGTCAAAAGGTTCGAAGTTCAAATTCATCGACACTATTTTTTTTATCCGAAATCAGTTTTTTTTATTAGTATCGGTCGTCAACCCATTATTGTCCCATTGCTGGGCACGGGTCTTCTCTCAGTATGAGAGAGTTATAGGCCATAGTCCACCACGCTGGCCAAGTGCGAATTGGTGGACTTCACACACCTACGAGAACTTTTTTTTAAATAACTCTCGGGTGTTGTTTCCTCACGATGTTTTCCTACACCGAAAAACAGTGATAATTAATTTCTAATACGCACATAATTTTAGAAAAATCAGTGGTGCCTGGGTTCTAACCTCGGACCTCCCGATCGAGAGTTTTCGGAGAGAGAGAGATCGGCAAGTTTCAACCATTAGGCTATCGCTGCTCTGCTCTCTTTATTAATATGCTAACGATAAATTAACTGAAATATCTCTGAATATATGTGAATTACAATAATTCATTACCAAATACTTTTGAAATGTAATCTTTAGTATTTATTCTTATAATGGAAACATGTTTTATTACTGACCGCGCATAACCCTATTATTTCAAAACGCTGAATTGTAGGTATGCCAAAAGGATGAGCTACCCTTACCCTGCAATTTAATTCGTACATTTTATTTCACCTCCTAATTTACCCTCCTAACTCATAGTGTGTTAACACATAACGTTACGTAAGAAAATGATTAAATCTGACTATATATGAGTAACGCGCATATTTGTAAAAAAAAATTAGGGAACTGACAATAAACTGACTTTGAAGGTGGTAGAACCAGTGTAGTTCGACCGGGGAAGTACCACCGCTACACCTATTTCTAGGGTGAAGCATTTCTTGCGTTTCGATGGAAGGGTGTGGTTGCCGGCTCACTTTTACATGAGGCGACCATCATAGTCCTCGGGAGTAGAAACGCATCTGTGTTTGACTTCAGATAGAACCCATGTTCTGTATGAGGTTGGTTACAGATGTCCATGGGCGGCAGTGACCACTTACCATCAGGTGGACTGCATGCTCGTTTGCTACTTCAGTCAAATAAAATAAATAAATAATAAGAAATAGTATCGTATCGTCAACCCATTATTGTCCCACTGCTGGGCACGGGAGTTCTCACAGAATGAGAGAGTTATAGGCCATAGTCCACTGCGCTCATAAAGATTTAGGCCGTATCATGATTTAAAATTTAATCTTTGTTTCATTGAAATCCAATTGTCGTCATCCCATTATAGTCCCACTGCTGGACACGGGTGTAATCTAAGAATGAGAGTTTCACGTCATAATCATTTGATTTGGCCAACTGCAAGTGCTGGTAGACTTCACACAATTTGAGAACTTTTTTTAAGAACTGTCAGTATAAGTTTTATATAATTCATTATATAGTTAATTGTAATTAATTGATTTCAGGTATATGTATTATAATCTACTATTAAAACTATTATTTGAGGATAACACGTTGTGTGTAAGTAATAAAATTTCTTAACCTACAAATAATCCCTCTTATTACGGTAAAAACATACTCGGTTCGTTTGACGTTGAACTTGGTGTCAGACTCTACCGAGTCTGTGAATCCCGAAATTTTTCTTTACCGTAAAACAGTTATTAATTTTGAATACGAAAATAATTTTAGAAAAATGAGTGGTCACGTGTCTAAGATTTGAACCTCGGCGCACAGTAGACATATGCTCGGATCCTCGTCTGAGCCAAGTTGCAACTTTTAATCTACTCGAAAAAACACCTATCAAACATTATTCCAATTTAAAGTCATGTTTCAGTTCTAAACGCGGGTAAAACCGCCGGGCGCGGCCAGTTAGAATTATTATTAGTCACCGTAGTTTGTCAGTACGTTGAACTCCTCGATTATTTTTATTCCACGAATATAGTGTCGCGGCTCGTATGACAGATTGAAATAAAACATCGGGATACTTGTATTGAGAACAGATTTTTTACACGGAAATAAACATAGGTTTTAAAAAAAGCATGTTACTATCTTATTATTATTAATCTTAGTATAATATATAAAATCTTAGTAAAATAAATCGTGTCATAATGTTCGTTCTCGTACGCTTCCGAAACGGCTTGACCGATTCTCATGAAATTTTGTGAGCAAATTTAGTATGGCTGAGAATCGGCCAACATCTATTTTTCATACCCCTTAGTGATAAGGGTTGTCCACCCTTAAGATTTTTTAAATTTTTATATGGCAAAACAACGTTTGCCGGGTCAGCTAGTAAAATTATAAATGCGAAGTTTGTGAGAATGTTTGTATGTTTGATACTCTTTTACGCAAAAAATAATGAACGTGTTTCTTTGAAATTTAGGACATACATAGTTTATGTCCTTTATTAAAACGTGAGATACACATTACCATGCTGAACGTATCAAAGCACGCGGAGCCGCAGGTTTAAGCTATTCATTTCTGTTATTCATAAAAATAAAAAAGTAAAGCTATTGCATAGCAACTTATGCAATTAGAGTTATTTATTTATTTATGCAGTATTTTTTTTCTTTGATATTAATTCAAGAGTTTCTCTTTGATACTATATACTTTCTCACTAACAGCTGCTTACAATCATATTCGTCCGATTACCGAGCAGCTCGTCTCGATCCGTGCGAGCTTCGTGCTGCCGTACCATTTGCATAAACGTTAAGCGACCGCTCGGCCGCACTACATGGTAGGCGGAGTGTGGGGTGTTAGAGTTTTTTCGTTACGGAATTTCATGATTCGGTCGCCGCGCTCAAAGACCGCGTTAAAAGCTATGCAATAGCTTATAAACGAAGTAGCAAACGAACATGCAGCCCACCCAAGGATAACTGGCGGTATTGGCGTTTGCACATGTTGCCTAAAGTTGCCTCAGTGGAATTGCGCCTTTATTCAAGTGAACAATACAGACAAACTAATAACCAAAGAAACCTATTGTATGTTACTATTAAACAGTTACCGAATTAAATGTTAAGGAATTCTTAATAAAATTAAAATCCGTTTTCACGGATTTAATCTCTGTCTTTAACAAACTCTTAAAAGTATTTAACTTAAACTTTAAGGTTTATATAATTTCGTAATTTTATAATGACAAAGTATGGCCACCAAAGGTGACAGTGGGTTAACAAAGTGAATTTTAAAGCAAGTTACAACGTAAATAACTTACCCGAGAATATGCCTAGGTGTTTATTGTCTTTTAGATGCGACGATACGACGTGTCGTTGTATCTCACGACATTCTAACTTAATATTTTTTCTATACATAAATAAGGATTAAAAAGAACATTTCAATTCAATATTGTAATATATTTTAATTTACACAATGTAATTAATAAATACATGTATTTAAAAATATTTTATTAAATTACGCAGTGCATTTTTTATAATATTAATTTGTTTAATTATAGTTAACAAAAGAAAAAGCAAAGAGATGCAATTGCAAAACATTCGTGATTTTTTGAGCTTAATTGAGAAACCTTCATTTTATTTAATATATATTCATTTAATAATTTAATTTAGGTATAATAATAGATTTTTAACATTATGATTGCTCATTTATATGTATTATTTTTAATTCAGTCGCATTAATATTATTAAAACAAAATGATTCAATTATTGATACATTGAGTATAGTTGTTGCATAAATGTAATTATATAAAATGAATTATTTTTTAAATTGTGAAATACGGCGAATCTAAATTATTTAATTTATTGAATAAAGTATTATATGCCCATGGTATTACCACGCAAATTATTTATTTAGATTACTATTAAATATAATCGGCACAGTGTCGTCGTGAGTTATAAAACACTGTCCTCAAGTGACGCCCCGAAGTTCCGAGGTAATTCTCAGACATAGCTTAAATTTCAGCACATTAAGAGTTCGTCGTACCTTTATACGTTTTCAGAATCATGAAAAGTTACGCCGTCATTACATCTCGAGGCTTCATCTTCGTGTAATTCAAGCCTTAAATCTTGCTGAATTCCTGAGTTTTATGATTGTGTTGTCCTGTAATATTGTTATTTTATATTTGCGAATGTAGATGTGTTTTTGAACGTGGTAGAACCAGTGTAGTTCGACCGGGTAAGTACCACCGCCACACCCATTTCTAACGTGAATCATTCCTTGCGTTTCGATGAAAGAGTGTGGTTGCCTCCACACTTTTATATGAGGCGACCATGATAGTCCTCGGGAGTAGCAACGCGCCTGTGATTGACTTTAAATGGAAACCATGTTCTATATGAAGTTGATTACACATGTTCATGGGCGGCAGTGACCACTTTTTTTTTTATACTTTAACCTAACGATAAGGCAGACGGGCTACATGATGGAAAGTAGTCACCGTCGCCTGTGGACATTCGCAACACCAGAGGAGTCGCCAATGCATCGCCGGCTTTGTAGGAGAGCTCTTTTCGCACCTTTCTTGAAGAACCCCATGTCATAGCGCTCCGGGAATACCTCAGGAGAAAGCTCATTCCACAACTTACACGTCCGTGGCAAAAACGATCAGGCATGCTCGTTTGTTATTTGGCGGTGGTACTTCCCCGGTCGAACTACACTAGTTCTCCCACCTTTAGTCTGATTGACTGATTGACTAATTTATCATCGCAGATGGACAATAACGAAGTGGCCACAGAAAGGATGTTTTACCATTTCGTTTAATGGTTATATAGGTATTCAACATGTGTTTGAAACTGTAATAGAAAATCAAATTAACTTGACAATACACAGATGAACGTCAAATCTAATTATACACTAATTAATACTGTGAACAGAAAACGTGACTTGTAAGTAAATTTAGTTGTTAATTTCGTTGGCTTACTAATTATGAAGCGTCTAAAATATAATTATGTCACAGTATTACATTTTTAACATGAATCCCTACTTAGGGTTAATTAAAGGATATTATCTGCCTAATTCAAGTCTATTTACCTGTAGACCATAATAAACTTTTTATTTTTCCTATATTATATTATACCTGGTAAGTGGTCACTGCAGATTCGTAAGCAAATTATTACAAAACACCGATTTTACGTAAAGTCAGTCGCAGATGTTTTGCTACTCCCTAACTAAGATGATCTAAGAACTAAGATGGTCGTCTCATATAAAAGTAATCCTAATAATATTATTGTGACTAATAATAGCTGTGTCAAGCGCTTGTCCCTGTAGTTCCTTGATCAGAATATGGCTACGGTATCCCCTGCCTGTCGTAAGAGGCGACTAAAAGAGGATTCCGCGGTTGCGGGCGGCTAGAGTGAGAGCATGAACCGTCCAGCCAGGCGATCCCGGGAAGGACTGCGGTATGTGTGGTCGCATATCGTCGTAAAGACTAGACGGAGCGGCGGGACCAGCCGCTCATCTGGGAGGAGTCCGATGGAGCAATGCGCTCAGACGATTCCGGTTGCGTTCCTTTGGACATCCCGGAGTCCTCTTTGTAGTGCTGATGTACTAATCATCGGATTAAAAGGATCGGAATTAGGAAGTAGACTCTGAGTGACCGGAGTGGCTGGAGGGACCGGAGTGACCGGAGGGGCCGGAGTGACCGGAGGGGCCGGAGGGACTGGAGTGACCGGACGGGCCAAAGGGACTAGAGAGACTGGAGTGACCGGAGTTACTGGAGGGACGGGAGGGACCGGAGGGACTTGAGGGACCGGAGGGATGGGAGGGACCGGAGGAACCGGAGTGACCGGAGGGACCGGAGTGGCCGGAATGACCGGAGGGGCCTGCGGGACTGGAGGGACCGGAGTTACCGGAGGGACGGGAGGGACGGGAGGGACGGGAGGGACGGGAGGGACTTATGGGAGGGACGGGAGGGACGGGAGGGACGGGAGGGACGGGAGGGACGGGAGGGACGGGAGGGACGGGAGGGACGGGAGGGACGGGAGGGACGGGAGGGACGGGAGGGACGGGAGGGACGGGAGGGACGGGAGGGACGGGAGGGACGGGAGGGACGGGAGGGACGGGAGGGACGGCAGGGACGGGAGGGACGGGAGGGACGGGAGGGCCGGGAGGGACCGGAGGGACCGGAGGGACGGGAGGTACGGGAGGGACGGGAGGGATGGGAGGGACGGGAGGGACGGGAGGGACGGGAGGGACTGGAGGGACCGGAGGGGCCGGAGTGACCGGAGGGACTGGAGGGACCGGAGTGACCGGAGGGACGGGAGGGACGGGAGGGACGGGAAGGACGGGAGGGACTGGAAGGCCGGGAGGGACGGGAGGGACGGGAGGGACGGGAGGGACGGGAGGGACGGGAGGGACGGGAGGGACGGGAGGGACGGGAGGGACGGGAGGGACGGGAGGGACGGGAGGGACGGGAGGGACGGGAGGGACGGGAGGGACGGGAGGGACGGGAGGGACGGGAGGGACGGGAGGGACGGGAGGGACGGGAGGGACGGGAGGGACGGGAGGGACGGGAGGGACGGGAGGGACGGGAGGGACGGGAGGGACGGGAGGGACGGGAGGGACGGGAGGGCCGGGAGGGACCGGAGGGACCGGAGGGACGGGAGGTACGGGAGGTACGGGAGGGACGGGAGGGATGTGAGGGACGGGAGGGACGGGAGGGACGGGAGGGACTGGAGGGACCGGAGGGGCCGGAGTGACCGGAGGGACTGGAGGGACCGGAGTGACCGGAGGGACGGGAGGGACCGGAGGGACGGGAGGGACCGGAGTGGTCGGAGTGACCGGAGGAACGGGAGGGACCGGAGGGTCCAGAGTGACCGGAGTGACCGGAGAAACTGGAGTGACCGGAGGGACGGGAGGGACTGGAGTGACCGGAGGGACGGGAGGGACTGGAGTCACCGGAGGGACTGGAGGGAGCGGAGGAGGGACTGGAGGGACCGGAGTGACCGGAGGGACTGGAGTGACCGGAGGGACCGGAGGAGCCGAAGGGATTGATTTGGCATTTCATGCAAACACATTGTATATAAAAAACATTAAAATATTCAATATCTTGCTATGAAAACACACAACGTCAAAAATGTTAGACGTTTTTGTCAAAATACCCGCTATTGCTTTTAATTTAGGTGGTTTATTTAAAACAACTTGAAAATTTACTGAATTTTTACAATTTTACTGAATTTGAGAAATATTCGTGCAACCTTGGACAATATAAAGTTATTTTTTTTAAGTTAAATTACGATCGAATTTAGATCGTTGCAACGGGTGACTAGTAATTATAACAGGCAACTTTTTTATGAGATAGAAGTAGCAAATTAACACGTAGTCCAAATGATATGTGATTGTGATTTTTGCCGCCCATGGACATTATTAATCAACTCTATTTAAAAAAAAAAACTACTTCAAGCCGATACAATAGTGTTCTTAGTACGAATTTACAGGCAGGGTGGCCTAGCCTATATCAGTCATAGTAGCGTTCACTAGTGGGCGTAGGAATTACCGGGGAAGAGATAATTATGACACATAGATAGTCATACTAATACTAATTCATGAAAATTAACTATTGGAATAACGTATAACTGGTATTAACACTAACATTCCGCTGAGCGGCAGCACATCTGACAAATTAATATTTCAACTGTGCCGATCAACTTTTTTCCATTGAGCTCACAGGAAACAACCCACGCTTACCCACTCAGCGTTGCGTAAAGAGAGACAGGTATTACCCTCACTTGTCTATATTAATAGATTACGAACTATAAAACTAGATGGCGTTAATCATGAAATGTACGTAGACTTCCTTTCATCCGCCGATAACTTTATTCCATTACCGTAAAACAACGAACGCTTATTACGTAACCAAAAAATGCAATATATGGAGAAAAATATAAACACGCTTTCTACACTCATAGCTCCACACTAGGATTTTTCCTGTGTCGTGGGTACCATGGACACACACAAGACGAATACACAAACACCCAGACCCAGAACATGAATCATAACTCATCACTCAGATACCTGTCTGGCCAGGAATCGACCCGGGACCCGTTGCGCGTCAATCCGGTATGGTAACCGCTCCGCCACGCGGGTCGTATATAAATAATCATGATGATTGTTTTGCAGAAAAAATAAACTTGTACTAAGAAAACAGATCCGTCGCCGGTCTTAGGACCCGAGATAGACCTTATAAATCTAAGCTTTCCCACGGTGTCATTGGCCGAAACATCATCCGGACAACTTGACGACGTATGACGTAATGCATTTTAATTTCCCCCGAGATGCCCAAGTTGTTTATTTGACAAACAGCTCAAATTTAGGCTTCAGAGCCCTTGTATTTTGTATAAGGGCGGCTCGTAAATGGCCTGAAGTGGCCTAAGACGATAAAAGTTTTAGTGCCCGCAGGAAGGGAGAAAACCGACTGGACAGGATGTTTTATAACGCACGTAAGAATGTGACGCACTTCCTCCTGAAGTATCTATCTATCTAATCTATATATTAATACGTGAAGCAAAAACTTGTGGTGCATTTTTAAGTAATATGCCGCGGACGGATTAGTATGAAATTTTGCACAGTTATAGTGGACGTAGAGAAGGTGTGCAGAATGTTAATATTTTTTTCAAATAATGCATACAACATACATAAAATCAACTAAAAACACAGTACACACACTACCGTGCATTTGTCACAAACACATAGGTACATAGTAAATGAAATAGAACATTCCACATAACGTCAAAAATGTCAGACGTCTTTGTCAAAATAACGCTATTGCTTTTAAATGCGGCTTAGATAATTATACCTCTTTTTATATTTAACGGGCGCGTTCAAAATATTCGTACTGCTTTGGACAATATGAAGTTTAAAATTTTAATTTAAATTACGGTCGAATTTGGACCGATGCTACGGGTGACTAGTATCTTTAAACGAGCAATTCTTGTATATATGTAAATATATATTACAACGATTTTCTTGAAATTTTGTACTTAGGGGGTTTAGCGGGTGATAAATCGATCTAGCAAGGTTTCATTTTCAGAAAATGTCGTTTTATCCGTGTTTTTATTGCATAAAGATCTCCAACAAAATTATAAGAATACGAAGAGAAATTTTGTGACCATTTACGAAGTTAGAAGAGCTCGGTTGGTAAATCGGACTGCAGGAAGTCGGGATCCAACTCTCGGTCCGATTGTTTTTTTTTATTTTTTCTCTTTTTTTCGAGTTCTATTTTGTTAGTATTATTTTTTAAATTTTTTATTCTATTTTCAATTTTTTAGCTCTACATTTTTTTCTTTTTAGTTATTTTTTGGTATTATTGTTTTATTATTACTATTATTATGTCGGTAAGATCAAAAGATATAATTCATATGATCATCAGTAAGAAATTTGCATAGTTAAAAAAAATATAATTCCAAAAAAACATGATGTACTCGTAGTAAACAAAAACACGTAGTAAACAAAAACCATCCAGGTACTTTTTTGTAATGTAAGAAACGACGTAACAAAAGACGTGTGGGCGACCTGTCAGTAAGTGTTTACCTACTTCTAGCGTAGAGTGAGCCTTGTGTCTCCATAGAAGAATGTTATTGCTGGATCACTTTATACTGGATTATTTTATACGAGGTGACCATTTACTTCTCGGGAGTGCAACGCATCTACGGTGAAGCCGTACCTCTTTGATCGAACTGTTGTGTCGCTGGCCGGGTTCAGTTATTATTGTCGCCCGCAACCAAAGAAGCCCTCTTTTGTTCACCTGTTACAACAGGGAATACCGTTCTAATCCCGGTACTACAGAGACTACGACTATGATAAATAGTGGTTTAATTAGAGAATATCTGCATCACTTCAAACTTTGTCCTAACGCTAACCGGACGCCCTCTACGAACTTAAACATGAACTAGTGTGTACTCTCGGACAGTTGGAGCTTCGTTTGCATGTGATTACAAGCACTCTTGACCCGTTACGCTACCATCAAGTTTAAATAGTTCAGAAACAAGTAGAGTAATAAATGCTTTCATACTTGTACTGTATGTTTCCGCGGTTTCACAAACGATTAAAAAATGTATCATAACATACACGCTTTCTATTCGTCATATAAGTAGGTACGCCTTTTTAACTCATTTGTTAAATAGGTAAACAAGAAACTTAATTAAACAGTTAAAAATTAAAAGACTTCGGCATACACAAAACTTAAAGTGCTTACTACACTCAGAGAACCATAGTAGGATTTTCTCCTGTGTCGTGGCTACTATGGACACACACAACACGAATACAAAAACACTTAGATCAAGAACAGGAATCTAAACTAATCATTCAGATACCTGTCTGGCCGGGAATTGAACCCGGGAGCCATTGCGTGTCACACCGGTATGGTAACCGCTCCGTAGGGAGGGCTATGAGCGTACAAAACGGCTTAAGCGTGTTTATTCTATTCCCGGAACTACAGGGACGCCAATGGTAAATAGTGGCTTAATTACAGAATATCTGCATCACTCCAAACTTTATCTTAAAGCGAACCGGACGCCCTCTACGAACTTAAACAAGAACTATTGTGTACTCTGGACAGTTGGAGCTTGGTTGGCATGTGATTACAAGAGCACTCTTGACCCGTTATGCTACTAACAAGTTTAGATAGTAGTAAACAGAAACGCTTTTTTTTATCTGACTGAAGTAGCAAACGAGCATGCACCTGATGGAAAGTGGCCGCCCGTGGACATCTGCAATCAACTTCATACAGAACATGGGTTCTATCTGAAGTCAATCACAGATGCGTTGCTAGTCCTGAGGACTATGATGGTCGCCTCATATAAAAGTGTGCCGACAACCCTTCCATCAAAACGAAAGAAATGCTTCACGCTAGAAATAGGTACTGCGGTGATACTTCCCCGGTCGAACTACACTGGTTCTACCACCTTCAAAAATTATAAACTTTTAACAATTTACCATTTTATTAACTTTAAAATGGGATTCATTTAAAATTGGATTAATTAAAATATATAATTAGTTAAACGATAAAATCCAGAGTAGAACTTAGTAATAGGTATCTTATAAGAGCGTTGCTATTGTTTAATTCACTAAAACTTTTTTACGAACCTCAACAAAATTACTATTGAAATATACGATTGACCCTTATATCGGAAGTAACAAGAACGGAGACAGTGTTCTAACCATTTAATTCAGTTTAAGTAAATCGCAAATAGTATGGTGTGTAAAGGCGGATTTATATTTGTCTGAAGTGTCGTGACGTGACGCATCAGAAGGGTATCGGTTTCGTACATTTAGTATGGTAACTGATGAGACACAACAAAAGCAATCACAACACATTGCGCATTACTAGTATGAACGTTACCATACTAAATGTGTGAAACCGATACCCTTCTGATGCGTCACGTCACGACACGTCAGACAAATATAAATCCGCCTTAAGGATACAGTTACTGTTGTGTGTCGTGATATGGAACCTAAAAAAGAAAAACGACCTAGACGTAGGGTAGATAGGTTAATTTACCACTAGTGCTTGTCAACGGTTTCTCCCCGCCACCGCAGTTTGGCCGTGACCACGATCCATGCAACTGGGTCGAAATATCGGCAGAAAGAAATTCAAAAATCGCATATCGTGAGTACCCGTTACATAATAAAATGTATTATTGAAATGCCCTGTTCCTGAAAACGCAATTGCAAGGTTATTCTACACGAACTGTGATTGTTGAAAAGTAGCGTATCTCATTCGCTCGCTATTCAAAAAATGTCTAAATACCTTGCTCTGTGAAAATACATGTTTAATCAACCGTGCATTTTTCAGAATTAAAATGAAGCCAATGTATTTTTCCACAGTTGTCTTACATCCATCGATATACCTTTTTTTTGTCGAGGGGGAAACCTTCCAAAGGTACCCGACGCCGTGGGAGCGACGCAGGGTTATGTGGGATTTTTACCGCACTAAACCCCCCCCCCCCCCCCCCGTGGCCGTCCTCGGCGCTGAAAAGGAGGACTCCGGGATCTCGAAACGACTTCAACCGGAATCCTCCGAGCGCGCTGCCCCATCGGGCTCCTCCCAGATGGGCGGCTGGGCCCACCGCTCCGTCTAGTCTTTACGACGGTATGCGACCACACATACCGCCGTCCTTCCCGGGATTGCCTGACCGAACGGTTGAGCTCCCACTCTAGCCGTCTGCAACCCCGGAAATCCATCGATATACCTACATATCTCTTTATCCGTTAAATTCTCAAAGATGTATAAAGTTAATCAACATATACACGCCTTCTACATTTTCTACATTTATAGCCCCATACTAGGATTTTCTACTGTGTCGTGGGTACGATGGACTCACACAAGACGGATACACAAACACCCAGACCCAGAACATAAACCTAAACTCATTATTCATACACCTGTATGGCCGGAAATCGAACCCGGGACCCATTGCGCGTCAGACCGGTATGGTAACCGCTACGCCACGCGGGTCGTCAACAAATGGATCATAGTGGTAGAGTTTGGCTCGAAATTCAGTCTAATTCCATAATTTTGATGATAAAAGGACTTAAATTCGTTTGAAATATATTATTGTTTGAAAAGTTACCAAAATTTATTATCAAAAAAGTTTGTGAAGCCAATCGCCCTAAACTTCAATAAATAATAACTCACAGTAGCTGTAATTTTGCGCCGAAAGGTGTAGAATCGTTAGCAAATATTGGAAACCCTTTTAGATGAAGATACTTGAAGAAACTTTAGGATAGATATTACCTTTTATTGCGTCCGAAAGATGGTGTCGAGTATGTACAGGTAATACGCGTGATAAGGCTATCAAAAGGTCGTAACCCTTTCAAGATTTTTGTTTTTTTTTTATCAGATTGAAGTAGCAAACGAGCATGCAGTCCACCTGATGGTAAGTGGCTACCGCCGCCCATGGACATCTGTGAGCAACTTCAAACAGAACAAGGGTTCAATCTGATAAATTTATAAGATCCTTCATGATGAGGAATCGTACAATAACGTACATCAAACTATCTTAACACATCTAAAATTATTAAACGGATGAATGAAATCGTTGTAATTCTCCATAAACATGATATGGAACCATTAGATGCATACAAACAGAAGGAACAGTCAGCAGCAAATAGTTAGTGGCATTCAAACTGTCCATATTGTTAGATACAACCAAAGTGCTCAATAATATCGGCACAACCTACGTGTTCTAATTGTTGACAACATCTTAAACTCCCAAATGTCAGGACGTTCATAAACTCATAATGTTAATACCACCCAAATTGTCACAAATGCTCCGGCATCAGTGGTAACCTAGCAACGAAACTGTTCGTAAATATAGGTACATTTTATAATAATAAACTTTATGTTGCGAATATGTTGTAAGGATCACTTACTGTGCGAGCAATGATAATATTGACATTTGTTTATCTCACTTAAGGTTTTAAAATTTAATGTAGATCGTCGCCGTCAACCCATTACTGTCCCACTGCTGGGCACGGGTCTTCTCTCGGAATGAGAGAGTTTAGGCCATAGTCCACCGCATTGGCCAAGTGGGAATTGGTGGACTTCACACACCTCCGAGAACTGTTTTTTTTTAAAGAACTCTCGGGTGTGTATGTTTCCTCACGATGTTTTCCTTCACCGAAAAGCAGTGATAATTAATGTATAATACGCACATAAATCAGTGGTGCGTGCCTGGGTTTGAACCTCGGACCTCCCGATCGAGAGGGCAAGTTTTAACCATTAGGCTATCACTGCCACTGCTTGAATGTAGATACTTTTCATCAATTTAAAAATGAGAAAACCGTAGAGGTAACAGAAAAACTATTATATTTTAGCTAAAATATCTTGTTTGTAAAAAATATACATCGGTCTTTAATTTTTTTTTTAATATACATCCTTTGAAACCATTTGAACATCCTTGCTAGTAACGATCGAATAACTTTAAGCTCGTATGTGAAAACGAATTTCTGAGGAACTTCTTTTTTGCACGTCAAATAATTGTGAACAATGTTGTTGTGGTGAATCAGCATCAGATAGTGTCACTGGCAAACGTTGATTTCCGGAGAGAACAGGAAGAAGAATCAATCGATTGAACTTGTTCTTTTTCAAGTGTGTTATGAACGGACTTAGGCCTTCTTTTTCTTGACGAGGGTAGATTTGTAGAACTTGACGTGGTAAGTATTTCAGGTGCAATATATGGCTATGTTTCCATATACTGAACATTAACAACACTTGACGCAATTGAGCTCGGATGAGATACTAACTCTGTCGATGGAATTATTAGAATGCAATATAATGGTGTATCCCATTGTGGCCCGTGACATTTACGCGTCTTGCCCCAATTACTATGTTAAAAGAAAATATAAAATAACGGTAAGACTAAAGCAGTGTTAAACACAAAAACCATTAATTACCAATAATTACCCATCAACTTCAAGGAAAACGTAATATAAAGGAGAAAATAATCATCAATTCAATACTATTTCTTACTTGTTTCTGTAGTTATTAAGGATAAAAAAATATTACATCAATTATGCACTTAAACTAAATTTGATTGTAAATCAACTGTCATGGTCCATTGAGTATTGTTTGAAAGCAGCTTTTGATGGGCTGCAGCACCATCTCGCAAAAGCGTTTAGTTTCTGGTATGTGGGCATGACGAGAGGACGGACGAGTAACGTCCGTCCTCTCGTCTTGTCTTATCATGCCTCTTGTTCCCCTAGACCGATTCTATGACAATGACAGTCAATGACGTCATTGCAAGATATGAAAAGGATAGTTGTTAATATAAAAAAGAGAGAAGAGAAGAGTCATTATTAGCATGTCTTATACCGTAAGTGATCAGGAACCTTATATCCGCAACATAAGGTATAATATTATAAAATGTACCTGTATTTACGAACAGTCTCGCTGCTAGGTTACCGCTGGTGTCGTCATAGATGCTATATTTGTGACAATTTGACTGGTTCATTATGAATTTATGAATGTTCTGTCATTTGGAAGTTTATGATGTTGTGAACAATTAGAACACGTAGGTTGTGCCGATATTATTGAGCACTTTGGTTGTATCTAACAATGTGGACAGTTTGAATGCCACTAACTATATGCTGCTGACTGAACAATGCACTGTGTTACGGCGACAGAAATACGATTTTTATATAAATATTTAAGCCGTGTACCGCATCGCTCATTATTAGCGGTTGGTCTAAATAAAAAGCGTGCAGCGGGTTCCTTGGAGGAAATAATTTTTTTATCTTATTTGAACAATAACTTATCTAACCCTTACTTTTTACTCGAAGCCTTTACCGTATAAACAAATTACCTTACCTATTTAAAAAAATGAGTTAAAAATACGTACTTACTTATATGACGACCCATATGTCGGTGCGGTTACCATGCCGGTCTGACATTTTGTCCCAGGTTCGATTCCCGGCCAGACAGGAATCTGAATGGTGAGTTTAGATACGTGTCTGGGTCTGGGTGTTTGTGTATTCGTCTTGTACGTATCCATGGCATTCACGACAAAGAAGAAAATTCTACTATGGTTCTCTGAGTGTAGAAAGCGCTTTATGCTTTTCGGATGTCTTTTAATTTCAATTTTTAACTCGTTAATTAAGTTTCTCGTTATGTATACACGTTACACTGTTTACCTGTTTATCTATTTTGATATGATATGTGATAATTGTCATCTTTAGGAAGGTGATTATAATTTTGGGATTTATGAATACATACCTCCCTAATTCGTGGATGGCGTTCTCAGCGGTCATAAAGTCAGGTGAAAGGCATGTTTAAACGTTATAATGTATTGAAAATGTTTAAACTAATCTTATATTACTTGCGAACATTCAATTTTCTTAATTAAAAACAGTTATTTTCCTATCCATCCATTCATTAGCATTTTGAGGTCCACTGCTGAATAGAGGCCTCCCCTAAATGGCGCCACTCAAACCGGTCATAAACTTTCTGAATTCAACGGTTTCCCGATGTCTTCTTCAGGTCATCGGTCCATCTAGTGGGGGTGCGACCTTGTACTCCTTTTCCCTAAACGTTGTTGCTACTCGAGGACCTTTCTTCCCCATCGGTTATATTTCCGTCGAGCGGCCCATTGCCACTTCGGCTTGCTAATTTTGAGAGCTATGTCAGTAAGCTTAGTTCGTCTACGGATTTCTTCATTGCGAGTTATGTCTCGTAGCGAAATTCGTAGCATAGTCCTTCCCATAGCACGCACATACTTTACCTAATCGGGTTTAACAACTCTTGATCTTGTAACTTGTCCCATACGTCGGTATATAAATATTGTGGCGCTTCCCGGCATTTCTCAACATGTACGTATTAACAGTAATGCACGGACATTTATGTGCAAACGGCATTATAAATATACTTTTTTGAATGTTTTCGATCCTGTTTAACGTCATTTGCGTTGCATCGAACTTTATTTAAAAACTTCGCAGACATTGAAGGCTTATCGGTGCTTTTATTACGAAATGTGGGTACATTTGGGATATATCTAATTTTCTTATTACCCGACTGCATCAAAAGGAGGATAATGTTTTTGAACGTATGCATGTATGTATATGTATATCGTCGCTTAAGCTCTAACACCGCGTAACTCAAAAAATGCCCATATTGAGCTAATGAAATAATGGTATCTCAAATTAATATAGGAACATGTTACATTTTCATAAAAAATATTATTTTAATATGAGTATATTAATATTTTAAACGTAATATATTATTTGGTTGTTGTAGAATTAAAAATAATTATTTGAATCAGTTTATTTGCTATCCTGAAAAGTTGCTAACTTTGAGATTTGCGGTGCGTCGCTTAAGTTCTAAACTTAAGCGACGTTAAGTCAATTTGACGCGCGTCACAGCCAAAACGGCTTAACGGATTGTAATATAATTATATCATAGTAATCGACTCAGTTTGTAGAGTGGCATAGCCTACATAATTGTCAAATATGGCGCCTGTAATCAGAGAAAAGGGGGAGGGGGTATTTTGTACAAGGTTGTGTGTGCTTGTTACTCTATCCGGCGAAAACTACCGGTCGGTTTTCGCTTAACTTTAGCACACAGATAGTTTATTACCTGGACTAACACATGAGATACTAATCAGGTACCATTTATTATTTTTTAATCAACTCAATGGCAAGTGGCCACCGCCGCCCATGAAGTTTTGGAATCAATCCAGATAATGTCGAAGTTACCAAAGGTTGAGGTTCACCTAGTATCTAATCCCCTTTTCATATCCGTAACCTTATATTACGTAAACAACACGTATATATGTGATGTAGCGAATGTAACCCGATGAACTTCATTCCACCAAAAAGTCAAAAATATAAAATTACAGTGTTTCTCCACTATTTTATGCATTTACATATTATTATTATACATAAAAACCTTATTGAATCCCTGTATCGTTTAAAATTTTTATAAATTTTTGGTGTAGAGTGCTGAAGGATATAGGTAAATTTTGGCGAGCTTTTGTTGGCCTACAAACTGTAGTTCAAATAAAATTTATATAGATTTGGCGACTTTTTCCGCAAAGCAAAGCAATTCAATATTCGCAAAACATATAAACAATGCGAATATCTAAAAACATGCGAATATTCGGTACATTACTAGTGTCTATGTATCAAAGAATGTCTGGACAAGAAACAGTAGAAAATGCCTATTGGTTACGTGCCTATAGAAAAGTAGACAATTTGACCTTCGGTTTTTACGGGTTACATATTGGAGAATTCTTTCTTGTTTGTAAGAAAAATAAAGGGCCAGTAGATAAATCGTTTCATTTTGGTAGGAGGCATATAACAGTAGTTTCATTCGGTGAATAACGGTTTCTGTTTTAGTTTTGAACATTTTTGAAGTGAAACTTCTTTAGGCGCATGAGGGTAAAATTTTTACAGATGAAACGTCACGCCGGTATGCAACGGAAGTGTCGGAAAAGAGAGAGAGAGTGATCGAGACCGATTGAGAGAGAGTAAGACAGGGCGAACGTAGCATGAGCAACTAGCCGTGGAGTGAGAGTAGGGAGCAAGCGAGTGAGAAAGATTGAGAGAAAAAGTGAGACAGAGCGAACGTCGTATCACGCCTTTTTCCCTTCCTCTTAATCTTGGAAATTTAAAGTTTTAGATTTGTATAAATATAAACAAGATTTATAAATTAGTTCGCCAAAGAAGTTTCACTTCTGACATGTGTACTTTGTACGCACGCATGTTTTTTTAATATAGGTAAGGAAATTAAAATAATATAAGTATTACAAGGTCGTAGAAAGACTATTCGACCGAGTAGGTAACACCGTCACATTTAACTCTACCGTGAAGCAATTCTTGAGTTTCCGTAGAAGGATGTGGTCGCCGGCTTAGTTTCATGGCAGGCGACCATCATAGCCCTCGGGAGTAGAAACGCATCTGTGATTGACTTCAGATAGGACTTACCATAGTCCACGTGGAACTGCATGATCGTTTGCTATTTCGAGCGGATAAAAATACTCTAATATATTAGGTAAAGAACAGTAGAAAATCTATTTACTTAACACGAAGCGCTTGGGATAGCGGTTTGATTTTACTACTTAGGGAAATTGTAACATAAGTTAAAAAGATTTGACCATTTTGATTCATTTAACCTGATTTGTTTTTGTTTACTTGTATCGGAAGGAAAGATCGGAAGGCCAGCCGATGCGAATTGGTGGACTTCACACACCTCCGAGAACTTTATTTTTAAAAAACTCTCTGGTGTGTATGTTTCTTCACGATGTTTTCCTTCACCGAAAAGCAGTGATAATTAATTTCTAATACGCACATAATTTTAGAAAAATCAGTGGTGCGTGCCTGGGTTTGAACCTTAGACCTCCAGATTAAGAGGGCAAGTTTCAACCATTAGGCTATCACTGCTCTAATCCACCATCACCATCAGACAGCATCGACTTTTCAATCCATCAGATGTTAATTGGCTTGCGGCCACTGGGAGGTCTATGTTGGTAAGCCTCGGAGAAGTATGTCCCAACAACCACACCCTGACTATAGCATAATAGCGTTTAACATTGATGGTATTAATAATAATAATATATTAATATGTGAAGCAAAAACTTGTGAAGCATTTTTAAGTAACTTACCGCGGATGGAGGAGTATAAAATTTTGCACGGTTATAGGTGACATAGAGAAGGAGTGCAGAATGTTAATATTTTTTTCAAATAATGCATTTTTCATACATAAAATCAACTAAAAACACATTACACACACTGCCTTGCATTTGAAAAAACACATACATAGTAAACGAAATAGAACATTCAATGTCATATATATGAAAAAACATCGTCAAAAATGTCAGATGTCTTTGTCAAAATATCGCTATTGCTTTTAAATGCGGCTTAGACAATTAAACCTCTTTTTTATATTTAACGGGTGCGTTCAAAATTACTTAATTTTTTTTACATTTTATTTCAATTTGAGAAATATTGGTGCTACTTTGGACAATATGAAGTTTAGTTTTTTAATTTAAATTAAGGTCGAATTTCGACCGTTGCGACGGGTCACTAGTAATAATAAATACATAATACAATACATAATACAATACAAATACAATTTGTTTACATTTAGAAAATAAAAATAGTTTTTTTAAATTACCATGGCTTTCGTATCTCCTATCCACTTTTTTCTCCGTCACCCCGTTTCCCGTTTTCCACTGCCACTACTGATCATCTATATATTAATACGTAAAGCAAAAACTTGTGATCCGTGTTGAAGATAGTTGCCTCAGACGGAAGAGTATGAAATTACGCACAGTTATATTTGATGAAGAGAAAGAATACGCAACGCAATTTTTTTGCAAGTAATGCATTAAACATACATACTTACAATCAAACAAAAACACATTACACGCACTACCTTGCATTTAAAACAAACACATACATAATAAACGACGAAAAGTATATTCAGTCTCACCTAATATAAAAACACATAACGTCAAAAATGTCAAATGTCTTTGTTAAAATACCCACTATTTTTTTTAAATGCAGCTTAGCTAATTAAACCTCTTTTTACGTTTAACGGGTGCGTTCAAAATAACTTGAAAATTATTACAATTTATTTGAATTTGAGAAATATTCGTACTAATTTGGACAACATGAAGTTTAGCTTTTTTAATTTAAATTACGATCGTTGCGACGGGTGACTAATTAAATAATTAGTCACCCGTCAATCAATTAGTCAAAAATAATCTAAATATGCATTTACGAATTTTAAAAGTACGTTAGTACTTGTAGCTAATATGCGGAAACACTACAACTAGACTATTCTTTTTTGTATTCTATATTTCTACTGAATGCAAGCGTTCCTAGACTATAATATTCTTGGTCAAAGGAATTCTCTCCTTTCATACAAAGGGTCCAAGTAATTTATTCTGACAATCCACTCAAAAACTTGCGCCAATATCATTTTATAGGCGCAATTCCTCCCAAACAAAATTTTTTCGGGTAATTTTTTTATATTGGACAAGTTCGGAACATCATATTTCTTCTATTCTGACCAACTTCCACCAAAATCACCTAACATGTACTAAAGTAGGTTAAATTATCAATGTGCATAATACATTGCCAGTTTCATACAAAATCCCCGTTCTATACTCCTTTGGAAATAGCAATGTACTTTGTATAGAAAATATTGGCGTGTTCACGCTTGGACCTACGGGGAAAAGTTTAATAATTGTGCGCCAAAATTACGTTACGGCTATTTATGATAAAAATATTACGTTGCGGAAAGCAAAAGAAGTCGGATGGAAACATGTTGAGGCTTTTATAAAGTATTGACGAGCGTAGAAGGCTAAAGTTTTCGTTAACCAACTGTATGTACGAGTACCTATGTTTGTACAGTCAAATAGGCATCTATGTCTATTTCTTTGGCTCGCACTACTCCACAAAAGGCTTGACGATTTGTAACATATGATTTAAATCTATTCAGTTAACAGAGTCACTTAAGCTATATCATTTTTAAATAAAGTGCCTGTGAACTGAGTGAAAGGGAAGGAAATGACTTTTTAATTTCTGAACAATATGAGTGAAATACATAAAAATATATATATAGATACAACACAAAAAGTAAATGAAGTTAGATAACATAAACTAGTAGCAACGCATATGTGATTGACTTCAGATAGAGCACTTGCTTAGATGTACATGGGCGGCAGTGACCACTTACCATCAAGAATACTGCTTGCTCGTTTGCTACTTCAATTAGATAAAAAAAAACTTATCATATTTCATTTTATATAAACTACTACAATAAGAATTAGAATAACAACAAAAAACCTAAAGTAGGAAGGAGATGGAAATATTCTAATTGACTTTCGAATATTTTCGCAAGTTCACTATACATAAATAATTCGTTAGTTAATTAGGAAAGATCTCCGGCTCCGGGATTGTTGTGGTCTATGCGCACTAACATGTGTGTTGGAATATTTGATCTTGAAATCAACTTACTGGGACAACAGGAAACGTGCTACGACTCTCCGTCGCACCAGGGATTTAGTGAAGTACCTGAAAATAGAAAAGGGATATGTCATAAAACTCATATCAATCTACACAAACAAAAAATAGAGGCTAAGAACATAGAAAGTAAACAAGAGAACTAGTTAACAATGTATTTACAAAGTATAATTAGTATATTGTTGTATCTATATATTAATACGTGAAGCAAAAAATTGTGATTCGTTTTTAAGATACTTGCCGCAGGCGGAGGAGTGTGAAATTACGCACGGTTATAGTTGATTTAGAGAAGGATTGCGCAATGCTAATATTTTTTTCACATAATGCATTAAAAATACATGAAATCAACTAAAAATAGGTACATTACACATACTACCTTGCACTTAACACAAACACATACATAATAAACGAAATAGAACATTCAATGTCTTACAATGAAAATACACAACGTCAAAAATGTCAGATGTCTTTGTCAAAATACTTGCTATTGCTTTTAAATGCAGCTAAGCTAGTAAACCTCTTTTTACCTTTAACAGGTGCGTTCAAGATAATTTTAATTTATTTAAATTAGAGATTAGAGAAATATTGGTGCTACTTTGGACAATATAAATAAAGTTTTGTTTTTTAATTTAAATTACGGTCGAATTTCGACCGTTGCGACGGGTGAGTAGCAAGAATAAATGAAGGAAGGAAATACATATATTCGGATATAAAGATCTGTAACGTCAGTGTGGATAAACCTCCCAGACGCAGCGCAAAGTTTAAAGGTAGCCTCTATTAAAACTTGTACAGTCGGAAGTTAATTCAGGATAATTTAAATAACGGTTTGCAGACGAATCTTTTGATAAAGTTTATTCTTTTTAGTTGCAATTTGTTCATTATATAGCACTACTAGCTCTTACACACGGTTTCGCCCGCACGGTCGAGGGGAGTTAACATTGGCATTTAATACCGTAATTCAGAACTTGCATATAAATTTTACTAACGCCATCTATTAAAAACGTCTGGAACTACTAAATATCTAACGACTAACAAAACATCGATATTCTCATGGGAATGAGAGAGCGCGGTAAAAAGTAGCCTACGTCATTCTCCTTCCTCCTAACTATCTCCCAACATAATATAAACCATATCATATAATAATGTGGGGCGACGTGAAAGAGGAACAAACAAAAACACTTTTACATTTATAATATTAAGTATGGATTAAGAGCTACTGTTTTATGGTTTAGAGGGTGTGTTGAGGCAGTCATTTACGAGAGGTGTTAGGGCTTAGTACTAGGTAGTATAGCCTAATGGTTAAAACTTGCCCTCTCAGGCACGCACCACTGATTTATGTGCGTATTATACTTTAATTATCACTGCTTTTCGGTGAAGGAAAACATCGTGAGGAAACCTACACACCCGAGAGTTCTTTAAAAAAAAAAAAACGTTCTCGGAGGTGTGTGAAGTCCACCAATTCGCACTTAGCCAGCGCGGTGGACTATGGCCTAAGCTCTCTCATTCCGAGAGAAGACCCATGCCCAGCAGTGGGACAGTGATGGGTTGACGACGACGACTAGGTAGCAATGCATCTTTGACAGACATCAGGGAGAGCTCAAATCTATAGTCTGATCGACTTATTATTGTTCCACTGCTGCACACGGGTCTGTACTCAGCATTAGAAGGATATTTTCCCACTGCTGGGCACGTATCTTCACTCAGCATAAGGCAGTGAAATCCAGCACCAAGTGAAAAGTGGTAGATTTCACATATCTTTGAAAACTTTAATTTAAAAATCATTTAGGTGTACTGGTTTGCTCATTTGCTCGTGATGTTTTCTTTCATCATAAAATATCACGTCCGAATTGAGAACCACTTCCTTTTTGCAGTGGGTTAGAAACAGCGATAAATTGTAAAATCGAAATTAAATCGGAATGATTAAAAACCGCAGATAATTTTAGTGTGACCGCACATATATTTTATTTATACAGCATTTACTTATGATCCATATTCTTAGTTTTATATTGCGTTTTTTTGATCTTTTCCCCTTATTACATACAGTTTACCCTTTTATAATATCGTTCAAAAATAATTCCAAACACACAAGTTTCCTAAAATCCATTTTAAAATAGACCTTTAAAAAAATCAAAGGGTGTACTGGATGGCTTGATAACCATGATTACGCTTATTTATAACTATATCTGTATATATAAATTTTACACAATTATACATTGCACTTTAATAAAAAACAATTACAGGAAAACAGGTTCATTATGTACAAATTAAACAATTTAGATTAAAAACACGTAATTGCGCAATTGGCTTAATTAAGGCATGTGTTTCACATAAAAACGGAGAACGAGGAGGAAGTGACGAGCGATGTTGCAATGTACCGTCAAACAGCGATGTTAGTGTAAGACACTAACATCATCTATGTTAGAGTGTCTCATTAATACGCTGAATACGAATTATGGTAATAATTGTTTGAAATATCTTAAGATCACCAAAAGGACGATAGAGGCATCAGTCGAAGGTTCTAAGCGAGTATTTTTCATTAATTTTTTTATCTGACTGAAGTAGCAAACGAACAGTCACCTGATGGTAAGTGGCCACTGCCGCCTATGGACATCTGTAATCATCTTCATACAGAACATGGGTTCCAACTGAAGTCAATCACAGATGTGTTGCTGCTCCCGGGACTATGATGGTCGCCTCATGTAAAAGTGTGCCGGCAACTACACCCTTCTATCGAAACGCAAGAAATACTTCACTACACTGGTTCTACCACCTTGAAATATATTTATAACAAACATACATAATCTATAAAAATTTAACTTTCCAGCTATCACGCATCAACCCATTATTGGCCCACTGCTGGGCACGGGTCTTCTCCCAGAATGAGAGAGTTTAGGCCATAGTCCACCGCGCTGGCCAAGTGCGAATTGGTGGACAGCCAGCTATCACAATTCATAAGATACCTCCTGGTGACAGACAGACAGAAGGACAGCGAAGTTTCATTAGTAGGGTCCCGAAGGATAATAGGGTTCTGAAAAAGATACAATTTGTTTTATTATCTTATCGCTTACCGTTTGCAGTATGTAAGGTGGGATTAAGCCGATGAACTCACGGTGTTGCTTCCAATCCCATAGCGTTTATTTCACTTATTTCAACCCGAGTCAATTAGCTGCTGCAGTTAATGAATGCACTGAACGATTTAAATGCAGAACTGTTAATTTTATAGAAGCGGTATATACCGGGATTTCTGTAGATTTTATTCTATTGAAATATAAAGTAAGATACTGGAGCTAACTTTAATAACCAAAGTAAAAACAAGGTGGCAATAAAAAATATATATATAAAGAAAAAAGACAAACCCACTGAGTTTCTTGTCGGATCTTCTTAGTTGAGATCGGGTTCGGATCCGGTGTAGTATAGTATAGTAAAAAAAATATACGTATGTATGTAACTGACAATTTGTAAGTGCCTCCGTAGGCCTATGCAAAATAAAGACATTTCATTCTTACAAATTTAATTAACATTGGATCCGGTCAAGAGTTATGAGTGATTGTTATTGGCTAAACAAGCATACTTCCGTACAACCAGAACCGCTGTCGCTCTCAGTTGTTGTCAGTAGACAGTCACTAAACCTAACGTTCTTATGATAAATTCAAACAATTTTGCACTGTTTGAGTTAACTTACAACTTCCTCCAACGATCCCCATTGATACCGGTCAAGCACTTTCCCAACTCCACATAGAACAAGATTGACCGGAGACCACAGTACGTTGCAACTCCTAAGGACTGAAATGGTTGTCAACAAAATGTATGTACGTCAACCGACCGATATTCACACTCTTCTACCGAAACGCAGATCTAACTCACTCGATATAGATGTAGCGGTAGTACCTCCCCAATCACTCCACATTAGATTTTTTTTATCTGATTGAAGTAACAAACGAGCGTGCAGTCCACCTGATGGTAAGTGATCACTGCCGCTCTGTAATCAACTTTATACAGAACATGATTCTATCTGAAGTCAATCACAGTCGTGTTGCTACTCCCGAGGACTATGATAGTCGTCTCATGTAAAAGTCTGTAGGCAACTACACCCTTCCATGGAAACGCAATAAATTCTTCACGCTAGAAATAGGTGGGTGGTACTCCAGTCGAACTACACTGGTTTTACCACCTACGCGCACACCATCTATCGAAACGCAGATCTAACTCACTTGATATAGATGTCTACCGCTACATCTACCCAATCTACCTCGACACTCATTCCAAAAATTTCATAATTTCATCGTCATAAAAGTCCTTTTGAAATCCACGGCTATCATATTCAGTAGTCCCATAAATAGTTTTCAATCAAGCCGTAAGCACCGGTCGGGTATTGAAGACGCTGTAAACCTGTACACCTGCGCTTTATGCCGCTACACGACCAGTCAACTGGAGAGACTTATACGGTAACGGGTATTGTAAAATTAATATCACCAACGTTAGATCGAACAACATCGAAGATAGCTTCAAAAATTTTACTTACAGTATAATAACAATAATAATACTTACAGTATTTAAAGTACGGTTTGGTTAGTGTTACGGTAGTTATAAGGGTGTCTGGTCTCTCGAACTTAAGGCTTATCTCTTAAGGCACCAGCACCTGAATTTCTCGATTATCTCGAGAAATTTTGAAGTTTTCATTAAAACGCGGTATTCTTTTATTTCTTGATAAAACAAAGGAATTAAATGAAATTGTATTTTTTGTTAGTTTAAATCTTTAGAATTAGCGACTCAAAAATTGCTATGACTTCGTTCTTTTTTATTTCTACCATTCAGATACTATTCGATTTGACGGCTATCATGTACGGTCGTCCCATAAATGGTTTTCAATCAAGCCGTAAGCACCGGTCGCGTATTGAAGACGCTGTAAACCTGTACACCTGCGCCTTATGCCGCCTGCCACACGACCGGTCAACTGGAGAGTTGCGTAAAACTTATACGGTAACGGGTATTGTAAAATTAATATCACCAACGTTAAATCGGACAGCGTTGAAGATAGCTTCAAAAATTTTACTTACAGTATAATAATAACAATAATACTTACAGTATTTAAAGTACGGTTTGGTTAGTGTTACGGTAGTTATAAGGGTGTCTGGTCTCTCGAACTTTTTATCTCTTAAGGCACCAGCACCTGAATTTCTCGAGTTTCTCGATTATCTCGAGAAATTTTAAAGTTTTGATTAAAACGCGATGTTCCTATATTTCTTGATAGAACAAAGGAATAAAATGAAGTGGTATTTTTTGTTACTTTAAATCTTTAGAATTAGCGACTCAAAAATTGCTATGACTTCGTTCTTTTTTATTTCTACCATTCAGATACTATTCGATTTGACATCCACGGCTATCATGTACGGTCATCCCATAAATGGTTTTCAATCAAGCCGTAAGCACCGGTCGGGTATTGAAGACGCTGTAAACCTATACACCTGTGCTTTATGACGCCAGCTACACGACCAGTCAACTGGAGAGTCGCGTAAAACTGATACGGTAACGGGTACTGTAAAATGAATATCGGGAACGTAGGATCGGTGTCCGTTAAAAGAAGGGTTTAGACTTTTAAACCTCTGCGGTTTCTTAACCACTAGTAAAGCCCATATTTAGTTACATAGTTTGTGTATTTAGTTGCATTATTATGTGAATGAATAAAATAATAACAAATTATATACTCTAATTATATTTTGAAAATTACATCGGCATTTTATATTCAGACACTTTAACGACAGAGGGTTTAATATCATGCACGGACATTGAGCGTAAAGAGACAGACAAAATCATATTTTCTACACAATATTTGTACAGATTCTGTTACGATTAAGAAAGAACTACCATAGGTGCTGAAAAAAGACCTTGGCTTCAGGTTTTTTTCATTTATATCATTATGGAAATATGTGCAAGTCTTCTTTTCAGATTCAGGACTATCATGTCGACCCATAAATGGTTTTCAATCAAGCCGTAAGCACCGGTCGGGTATTGAAGACGCTGTAAACCTATACACCTGCGCTTTATGCCGCCCGCTACACGACCAGTCAACTGGAGAGTCGCGTAAAACTTATACGGTAACGGGTACTGTAAAATTAATATCGGGGACGTAAGATCGGTGTCCTTTGAAATTATTTATATGAAGCTCCGTGTGAAAAAAATTGGATATAATTTCATTGATCGAGCTTTGAGATATGGGCATGGGCCAGGCATTTTCTACATTTTGGTTTTATTGGCACACTTTTCATTTTATCAAAGCTCCCGGCATACAAGTAAAAAATAGTAAGAAATGCAAACTAATGAAATTGGTACCCTAAGTATTCAATTAATTGATTAGAATCCATTTCAAATTATTTTATTTCACAGCAGTTTACTCGTTTTGGGGCTGATTTTCAATTTCATTTTCAAAGAATAAAAAAAAATTCATAGAGGGCGTTTTTCAAAGAGGCAATTTGTTAAGAGGGTATTCAAACCTTTCATTTCAATCCTAGGCAGCGTACGGCGAAAAATATGGTCGGAAAGTCTCTGACTATATTACTTACCATATGATCCCCCCTCCCCCTCCTTCGACCGGATTAAAAATATGACGGTGAGGACAAGAATGTTCCTTATAATTCTAAGATCGAATCATCAGGCATAAGACGAAAGATAAGGAATAGTAATTAGGAGAAATTATGATGATGATCGAAGATAAAAGCATTTCAAGCGTTTCATTGAAAGGACTTATGGTCTAAATTCCAAGCAACCATCTTAGTCAATATGAGAGGCAATGCACTTTTAATTGCCTTCACGAATTATTCATACTTCATATTAATATTATTATAAAGGCGAAAGTTTGTGAGTATGTTTGTTACTTCTTCACGTTTAAACGGCTGAAGCGATTTTTATAAAATTTGGTAGGGAGTTATCTGATGCTCTGGATTAACATATAGGCTACTTTTTATTGTGGGAAAGTATGTTATTCCCACGGGACAATCTAAACATAATTTTTTTAACGCGGGCGAAGCTGCGGGGTTCAGCTAGTATTCTATTAAATGACCACGTGGTCGGCTGTGTGCTCGTTTAATATAAAAAATGTAGTGCTCGTTAAACTTGCGCATTATCACGAAACTACAAGTGTATTTTCGTTATAGTGTGTAAGTTTTCATAACTATACTTGTTCGATAAGGGAACATAAGAAAAGACGGGATCGCACGACAAGGAATATATTAGTCAAATACATTAATTAAGGCGCGGTTAATGTCGGCGATCTAATTGTGACTGCTTCTCGAATGCAAGTGAGGGGCGCGGTGGTGCGGGCGACGGGGAAGCCTCACCGCTGCCCTCTGGTGGTGTTGGCGCGGTACTATAAGCGCCAACATGCTCCCGGCCCTGGAAGCTCAGCAGCTTCCAGCCTTATTCTCTTCTTCCGGCTTAGGCATTACGCAAATTCTATTTAAAGCGCGACGCACAGTTCCTCTGGCTGTGAGAATGTCAGCGACGCGTGTGACACCATCAGATCCCGGGAACAATCCTTTGATCCGTCCAAGGCGCCAATATAACGGTGGAGTGTTGTCCTCCTTTAAGATGACCAGGTCTCCAATCTCTAATGCTTCTCCAGACTTCACGCGCCACTTGGCTCGCATCTGCAGCTCGGCGATGTATTCGTGGCTCCAGCGCTTCCAGAAGTGTTGTCTCATTTGCTCAAGACGTCGGAACCTGTCGAGGCGATTAGCATTAGCGGCTTGTAGACATGGAGATGGCAGCGCCTGAAGCGGTCTACCAATTAAAAGGTGGCCCGGGGTTAAGGGATAAAGATCAGAAGGGGAGGAGCTTAATGGACAAAGGGGGCGGCTGTTGAGGATGCTTTCTATTTGAGCGAACAGTGAAGACAATTCCTCAAAGGTAAGGTGTGCAGTGCCCAGTATCCTAACCAAATGGAATTTAGCTGATTTAACACAGGCCTCCATCAAGCCATTGAAGTGAGGAGCGTATGCTGGTGAGAAACGAAATTTGACGCCCTCGTTAGCTGCAAACTCAAGGATGGAATCCTGGTTACAGTTAAAGAATTCCTTTATCTCTTTGGAAGCTGCAACAAAGTTTCCACCATTGTCGCAATATATTTTATTTGGTAGCCCTCTCCTAGCAATAAATCGTTTTAAACTTAAAATAAAGGCGTCCTTCGAAAGCTCGCTTACGGCTTCCAAATGAACACATTTATACCTAAAACATATAAATATGCATAAGTAACATTTCGTTATTTTACAACCACGACCCTTGCGATCCGTGATCATAAATGGGCCAGCGAAATCAGTTCCCACCGTAAGAAATGGAAAGTCAGGTACAAGTCTGTCAGTAGGTAAGTTGCCCATGATGGTTTGCATCGTTTTACCTTGGAAACGCCTGCAAACACTACACTTACGCGCTATACGGCGAGCTAAGTTTCTTCCACCGATAGGCCAAACTCGGGTTCTAATAGAGGCTAGCAAAGCTTGAGGGCCGGCGTGTAAGAGCTGGCGATGTTCATGTTGGAACAAAAGATGAGTAACGTGATGCTTAGCGCTTAATAACATGGGGTGTTTCATATCGAAACTGCATTCAGAGGCTTGTATACGACCCCCTACTCTAATAAGTCCTTCATGTAAAAAGGGATTAAGTGCGGAAATATGACATTTAGACTTTAATGGTTTTCCTTTAACTAAAATGTCATATTCTTTGGGAAATGATTCCAACTGGGAAATAAGAATTAATGAATTAGATGCCTTATTAAGTTCATAAATTGTCAATGGGCCTGTATATTTATTTGTAGGATTTTTACAGTTGTGAATGAATCTATTTACGTATGCAAACATGTGTTTTAATTTTGTAAAATTAGAAAATTTATTTAATTGAAATATTGGATCTGTGTTAACAGTAGTGCAAGCAAATGACTTTACTTCAGGTATGTCGTCGTTAATGTTTACTTTCGAATTAACCCAATTACACTCAGGTAACAACAAGAAGCTGGGACCATGCCACCACATGTCACAATTAGCGACTTCTTGGGGACTAATCCCACGGGATAGAAGGTCAGCTGGGTTGTGTTCTGTGGGTACATGCTTCCAGGAATCAATGGCAGTCAATTCTCTGATTGAGGCCACTCTATTAGCAACAAATGTTTTTAAATTAGATGAACCGATACGAAGCCAACTAAGCACAATGCTGGAGTCGGTCCAGTAAACATGTCTATCTATTTTAAGCCGTAGGGCTTGAGTTACAGAAGTACTCATTTCAGCTGCGAGCAGAGCACCTGAAAGCTCAAGACGAGGTATAGTGATAGTATTTGACGTGGGAGCAACGCGTGATTTAGCACATAGAAGGTGGACGCATACTCGACCCTCCCTGTCTATGGATCGAAGGTATATACAAGCTCCATAAGCACGTTGCGAAGCGTCAGAAAAACAATGCATTTCAACGGTGACTGGGTCTTCAAAAGATACCCACCTAGGTACGTACAAGTTAGAGATGGATTTAAGGCCTTCCCTGAAGGTATTCCATACTTTAACAATCTCTTTGGGCGCAGGGTCGTCCCAATCGAATTTAAGAGACCACAAGGTTTGAATTAAAATTTTGGGAACGATAGTGCACAAGGATAGGAGGCCTAGGGGATCGAAGATTTTGAAAGTTGAAGAAAGAATACTACGTTTAGTAACTACAGAAGTATAACCCTCACCTATAGGAAAATGCAAGGTGTCTGAAGAAGGATTCCAGTCTAGGCCTAATGTGTTAGTTGAATAACTAAATGTAAGGTTATCAGAAGATTGATTTACATCAGAAGGAAGTAAAGAAGGTAAATTAGAACGGTACTTTCTCAAATTGAAACCTGCTTTAATTAGATTTGCGGACATTGACTGCTGAATGAAACGAAGCTGGTTTTCGTTATCATTTGAAGTCAGCAAATCATCCACGTATATGTCTTGTTGTATAATGGTTTTTATTAACTCATCACACTCTTCACCGACTTGCCAGAGACACTTAGTGGCAAGATAGCTGGCGCTAGCATAGCCGTAGGTTACTGTGTTAAGTTGGAGTGTCTGGAGTGCCTTATCTTCCGCGTCGCGCCATAGGATTAGCTGCATATTACGGTCAGACTCGTCTACTAGTACCTGGCGGTACATTTTTTCAATATCCGCTGACAGCACGTAATGATGTTCACGGAATCTGATGAGGATATTGAAGAGAGAATCTTGAATAGTAGGCCCTATCATTTGAATGTCGTTGATAGACAAACCAGATGTGGTGCGTGCAGAGGCGTCAAATACTACGCGAAGGCGCGTGGACTCACTGTCCTCGCGGATGACTGGGTGATGCGGGACAAAGTAGGAATTCTCAGGTCGGTCCTCCGGTGAAGGTGATAGATGTCCTAAGCTGCGGTATTCATTAATAAAATTTACATAGGCAGACTTAAGCTCAGAATCTTTACGAAAACGTTTTTCTAAATTAAGAAATCTATGTTTAGCCATGAAATAAGACTCACCTAAACAATCAATATTGTCTGTGAGCGGTAGCTTAACACAAAAACGACCATCCTCGGTTCGTTTAGTATTCTGTAAAAAATGAAGTTCACAAGCCCTTTGCTCATCAGTGAGAAGGGGTTTCTGTGGCAAGCTTTCCAGCTCCCAGAAACGTTTTAAATCATTATGAAGTTCGATTATACTATCATTGTACTCAATATTTGCTAAATTACATTTTATATTGTCGATATTCCAAGCGTTACACATGGGACCTGCGATAAGCCATCCTAGTTTAGAGTCGTGTAAGATAGGGTTGCCTGTTCCTAAAGAGTGCTGTTTGGTACCTATGATTTCCCAAAATAAGTCAGCACCGATAAGCAATCCTATTTCGGAAGGCTCATAAAAGCTGGGGTCTGCAAGCTTGAATGACTTTAAGTTTAAATGTGTAATATTTAATTTAGCTTTAGGTATTTTTCCGGTTATTTGTGGTATGACCAAACATGACGTCATTACGTTAAAGGGACGCGCGATAGACTTTACGCCTATGTTGCAACGTTCGGTAGTAAGTTTATATGAAGTGTTACCTATTCCGATAACGTTTTTAATATTAGAAGTTAATGGAATTAAATTTAATTGCTCCTTTAAAGCCTCTGTGACAAAACAAGACTGGCTTCCGCTGTCTAAAAGTGCCTTGGTTGTGATCGATTTATTGGTTGAAGGATTTGTAATCTCAACCAACGCAGTACATAACAGTGTCTCAGAGGATGAAACAGCTGACACTGAAATAGGTTCAGAGTCTGTATTAACAGTGTCGGGTTCCGTGGGCTTATGTAAATTGCTGTTATGACGTTGTCTACATATTTTACATGTACCTGGTAGCCTACATGCACGTTGATGGTGGCCCTGCCGCAAACAATTGGTACATAATTGCAATTTGGATACGAAGGCTAACTTATCATCAATTGATTTGGATTTGAATTGAAAGCAATCATATATACGGTGAGTGTCACTATTGCAGAATAAGCACTTATTTGAATTTTGAAATGACGAATAATTCTGATTGGAAGTAACGAAAGACTTTGTGTGAGAATGTGGCATCTGTTTCATGCTTTGAAATTGATTTGGTGATGATTTAGTAATTTTATCTTGCTTGTTACGATATACGGATTCAAGAACATCTGCACGACCTTTAATAAATGACATAAAATCATCCAAAGTAGGCATTTCCGAAGTATCAACCTTAGCGTGTATGTACTCTTCCCACTTAACACGAGTATTGCTATCTAACCTCGCTGCAAACATGTATATGATCACGGTATCCCAATGGTCGGTTGGCTGTTTCAAACTATTTAAAGCGCGTAAGTTTTTAGTTATGTGGTCAACGAGAAACCTTAGAGACTTATCCGACTCACGCAATGGTTCTATACTAAATAAGGACTTTAAATGGTTATTTACTAATTGACGAACATTATTATAACGATCACACAATATATTCCAAGCCTCAGTATAATTATTGTCTGTGACTTCAAGGTTACTGATCACACGAGCAGCTTCTCCCTCTAAATATGAGTTTAAATAATGAAATTTGTGAATATTTTTTATTTTGGAGTTATTATGAATAAGGGAAGAAAACGTATCGTGAAATTCTAACCATTTAAAAAATGTGCCATCAAATTTATTAATTTTAATAACTGGTAGACGAAAACCAATGACTTCATGATCGTCGTCGTCGGCTGTGGCAAAGCTACTACTGTGTTCAAGTGTTGACTTTTTTCTCGAACTATTAGCCGAAATAATTTCCTGGGCTTTTGCGATAGAATTGTGGAAAGATTGTTCTATTGCTTCTCTTGTATCTAACTCAGAACTTAACTTAATATCATCTAACCCTTCAATACTATTCTGCACGCTATCGAATTCGACAAATAACGCTTCAATTTTCACTAACTTTTGTGATAGCACGTTAAGTTCGATAGGAGTAGGTTTTTTACCTTTAAATTCGTCTAATTGGTTACTAAATTTCGTAACGCGACCCTTTATTGAGGCACGTTTTGAGTTTAAAGTTTTATAAGTAGTCTCCATACCGATACAATTAACGCGCAATCAAGAAGTGATTACTCGTTAACAATTAGTAAAATATTGCATACGATACGCCCCTCGCTTCAATAACCGATGACTCGAAGACCGGTCTGGATCAGCTGATAAGGACTGGCCGCGCTGCAGCGGCTGGAGACGTGCAGCGTCAGTGCAGTTTGTGCGACGACCCAGGATGCGCCGGTAGTCGGTGAGCGAAGCACGCACGGCAGCTGGAATGGATTGTTCGAATGCTTTGTATATTTATGCAGAATAGATTATAGGACGGATAGCTAATAGGGATAGACAATGAGAATGAAATGATTGTGCTTTAAAATATTTTAGTATTAAGCAAGTATTTAAAATTATGGGATATTTATTGCGTTAATTAGCAGCTTCAATGAATAATTGCTTTCTTTATGCAAATAATGACACGTCTGTTGCGTCAGATAACACAATAGTATTCGTAAAAATACAGAATAGGTTTAGCTATTATGATTCTTAAGATGTGCAGTAGGCATAATTAGCTATTTTAATTAAGTATATTACATTAAAGGCAGGCTTTTAAGCCGTAAATAAGTGCATATAATTAGGCGTTTGAAATGCTTAGAAAGGTTTAGCTTTGGAAATTAATTACTAATGAAAGGTAGGTAAGACAAACTGAATAATGGTATTATTTCTCACTGTTTGCACTAGAAGAATGCTAAGGAAAGACAGTGGGAATAATTAGGCGTTTGAAATGCTTATAAAGGTTTAGCATTGGCAATTAATTACTAAGGTAAGGTAGGTACGACAAAGTGAATAACGGTATTATTCCTCACTGTTTGCACTAAAATAATGCCAAGGAAAGACAGCGGGATGGATATATAGGTATTAAATGGAACGGGCTCACTTTTAGCTGGCAAAAACCACTGCTTCGGCTGCGTAGACTGCTGGACCTCGGCTCTTCGCTGGTTTTTCGTTCCGTGGTGTTGACCGGCGCCCTCGGCGTGACGTGTCGATTTTAACCGGACAATCCGATAGATTGATGCGTATTATTTATCACGGTCGCCACTTTATGTTCGATAAGGGAACATAATAATAAGACGGGATCGCACGACAATGAATATATTAGGCAAATTACAATAAATTAAGGCGCGGTTAACGTCGGCGATCTAATTGTGACTGCTTCTCGAATGCAAGTGAGGGGCGCGGTGGTGCGGGCGACGGGGAAGCCTCACCGCTGCCCTCTGGTGGTGTTGGCGCGGTACTATAAGCGCCAACAATACTTACTATAATTCTCTGCACAATATACAAATTCAATAAATATTTAAGTATAGATAGAACAAAACAAAAATAAGATACATTAAAATCTTAAAGAAATATGTAAATTACAAAACAAAGACTCAAAATCGCCTCGTATGAGAGACAGAAAAAAAGCGCACGCTTTCTACACTCATAGCCCCACAGGAATTTTCTCCTGTGTCGTGGGTGCCATGGACACACACAAGACGAATACGCAAACACCTAAACCCAGAACAAGAATCTAAACTCATCATTCAGATACCTGTCTGGCCGAGAATCGAACCCGGGACCCACTGCGCGTCAGACCGGTATGGTAACCGCTCCGCCACGCGGGTCGTCGTAGACAGAAGAATGCCGGCTGCGTTTTCGTAATTACTGACTTACAATTACTGCCTAATAGCTTCGTAATTGAATGATTCTAACTGAACAAATTAATTAATTGCATGAGCAGAAATGGACTCGACTAGTTCAGTGTGTGTGACGGTTTAAGGTCAAGGAAGCAGTTTGGCGTAACAACCCTAATTCAGGAACGGTTTGCCTCAGATTACTGTATACAGGCTGATGAAAAACGAAAAGTGTTTTGGTCGATCTAGCTGGTGTTATTTGTCTAAGTAACATTACCGTATAATAGCTGTGACGATAGAGTAATATAACATGTAGCACGTACGTATATTAAGAGAGATAATGTATGTATAATGTAAATAGTCTCACGTCTAATTTTAGTATATAAGCAACATCACAATAGAGAGAAATTCAATATAGATTATAGAATATAACTACATTACTGCTGTGCCTCGTTTACTCAGGGGTTCCCTGAACCCCTGGCCAACGCTTCACTACTCCCAGTGTGCCCCACCTCATGGTAACCCAGTACCACCAAATGGCACACCACAGCATGATCGGTAATGGAGTCCGCTAGTTCAGTGTGTGTGACGGTTTAATGTCAAGGAAGCAGTTTGGCGTAACAACCCTAATTCGGAAACGGTTTGCCTCAGATTACTGTATACAGGCTGATGAAAAACGAAAAGTATTTGGTCGAACTAGCTGGTGTTATTTGTCTGAGTAACATTACCGTATAATAGCTCCCCAAAGTTTTTGGTAATTGCGATTACATGTTAAATGTAGTAAATTGTGAGGCAGACAATTTTGGTAATAATATTAATCTCAATATAAATACAAGACTTATTTCATACATTTTATACGTTATCTGATCAAGAAAGGCAAAAAATGATACTAACTAAACAGATTAATTAATTGCATAAGCGGTAATGGCGTCCAATAGTTCAGTGTGTGTGACGGCTTAAGGTCAAGAAAGCAGTTTGGCGTAACAACCCAAATTCAGAAACGGTTTGCCTCAGATTACTGTATACAGGCTGATGAAAAACGAAAAGTGTTTGGTCGATCGACGCATTTGTAGGTTATTACATCGGGTTTGCTCGCGTCGGTCAACCAGGAGTATCCTATATGTTATTTCAAATTGCCTTTTATAGGAGCCATACCGCATATAACTCATAGTCTTGTATAACTGTATAACTGAATGATTCTAACTGAACAGATTAATTAATTGCATGAGCGGTAATGGAGCCCGCTAGTTCAGTATGTGACGGTTTACGGTCAAGAAAGCAGTTTGGCGTAACAACCCTAATTCGGAAACGGTTTGCCTCAGATTACTGTATACAGGCTGATGAAAAACGATTTCCTGGATTTATTTCTCTTAATCGCCTCATATCATAACGGAATTAGTTGGAGTGGTTCTTTTTCCGACCAACCCAACCTAAATAAACACTAAACTAAGTCGTTCTTTTGACAATTTTGACAATGATTACAAAGAAAGCTAAATTTAAACATTAAAAAAAAGGAACATCCTGTATTAATACCGGGAAATCGTCACACCACTAAAAGCGGCGATTTCGCCCCATTCCGATAATAATATATCGACGGCTCTCTAACTTCATTATATTTGTTCAGCCGTTTTATGGACTTGTGTGCGAAACTGATATAAAGCAGAAAAATACATAAGCAATAAACTGAAAATAAAATGATTCTGATTGGAAAAATGTATAGAATAAAATGATGTTGAAAAAAATGCAACGAAAAGGAAGTTTGGTAAAGACTTCTTCCACTCAGCTAGGTTTATTCCCGGAAAGTGATTGTGCATCGATGTTTAATAGTGGTGGAACTTAGTGTGGCTGAAGTTCAAAAACACCACCGTAACTCTGTCTGTATTCCGATATAAAGCTATTATAATAGAGACATCACAGAGAAACACCAATTCGCACTTTTTTTATCTGATTGAAGTAGCAAACGAGCATGCAGTCCACCTGATGGTAAGTGGACCCTGCCGCCCATGGACCGCCACAGTTGTAGCCTACACTTATGCCAGGCGTAGTGACTATTGAGTCCCCATTACGGATGGAGGGAGAGATATGTCCAAGTGTGGATTTCAAGTCCCTGTAGTTCCGGGACCAGAATAGGGCTACGGTACCCTCTGCCTGTCGTAAGAGGCGACTAAAAGGGGCTTCTGGGGTTGCGGGCGGGAAGAGTGGGAGCTCGACCGTCCGGCCAAGCGACCCTAGGAAGGACGGCGGCATGTGTCGTGCATGCTGCCGTAAAGACCAGAAGGTGCGGTGAGCGGTACACGCCCACCAGGGAAGAGCCTGATGGGGCACGCTGAGAGGACACCGGCGGCGGTCCGGTGGAATACCCGGAGTTCTCTTCGCAGCGCCGAGGTCGGCCACCGGGGGGGGTTTTAGTGCGGTAAGAATCCCACATTACCCGCGTCGCTCCCACGACGTCGGGTACTTTTTGAAAGTTTCCCCCTCGAAACAAAAAAAAAAAGTTTGGATTTCAAATGTATAATGGGTTGGATAGACTACATTATAGTCTGCGCGAATGATGTCGCGTTGGTTCTTCTAGTCAATATTATTGTGAAAAGGAAGTTGCTTGCCTATGTTTAAAATGTTAAGAAAACTTTGTTAAAGCGATTCATAATACTAACAGCGACATATTGAAAAGTTACAAAGAACAGAAGAATCCGCTTTTTAAACGTAATTAGCTCCTTATTGGCATTTAGACATTTACACAAATTGCAATGATATTGTGTGAATATCTAATATATAAAATTCTCGTGTTTTGTTGCCATACTCCTCCGAAACGGCTTTACCGATTTTTACCAAATTTTATATGCTTATGCCTTATTCAGTAGGTCTGAGAATCGGCCAACGTCTATTTTTCATACCCCTTAAGGGTTTTCCACCCTTAACATTTTTGTTTATTTTTTATATGGCAAAACAACGTTTGTCGGGACAGCTAGTTTTTATTATAAATATTGGCCTAGATATATCACACATACCATGTAAACTTGGCACATACATATGTCACCGCGCCTGCAATTAGTCTTTGTATAATTAACAAGCGATGCGGCCGTTTGATTGATTTTAATCAGTCATTGTTTGATAGATGACGGTTCTGTTACATAAAGCTATTTACTCAACTCTTTTTTTACTAGCTTATACCCGCAGCTTCGGACATGTTTACCACGCTATTGAGTTCCTATGTTTTAATGAAGGTCATACATTATGTATGTGTTAAATTTCAGCGAAATCCGAATGGTATAGTTTTTGCGTGAAAGCATAACAGACAAATTTTAAGTCACATTTATAATACTAGCTGAACCCCGCAGCTTCGCTCGCGTTAAAAAAAAACGATGTATCGAATGTCCCCTAGGTATAACCTATTCTCCCACAGTAAAAAGTAGCCTATATATTAATCCAGAGTGTCAGCTAACTCCCTGCTAAATTCTATGAAAATCGCTCCAGCCGTTAACGTAACGTGAAGAAGTAACAAACATACACACTCACAAACTTTCGTCTTTATAATACTAATATAAAGTATGACTAGTATGTACTAGTATGTATATATGTAGTATGACTAGACAATTCGCGCTTGGCTAGCGCGTTGGACATAATAAAAACTAAACTTCACCTAAACTCTCTCATTCTGAGAGAAGACCCGTGCCCAGCAGTGGGCCAATAATGGGTTGATGAGATGACAAGTATGACTAGCAAGAAGTATGATATTCCGGTTGCGTTCGTTTGGAGATCCCGGAGTCCTCTTTTTAGCGGCAAGGACGGCCACCGGGTGGTATGAACTATCATAATATTAGTAAGGACAAGGAGCAAACGAATATGCCTTCTGACTGTAAATGGTCGCTGTCGCTCATGGACATCCCCAGGTAAATCCAAGGTTCTGCTTGGACTCGGCTACATTGAGGATTAATAATATGATTGCCTTATATAAATGAGAGCTGGTATAGCCGCATTCTTTCATTGAAACGCAAGAACTGTTTCACCCTAGAAATGGGTGGCGTGAAATGTTACATCCATGATCCAGCCATACTCTATGTACCACTTGAGGGCCGAGACCTTAAGGCTGAAGGCTTTGTTCTTGTTCTTGAGGGGTCCACCGCTCCGTCTAGTCTTTACAAAGGTATGCGTATGCGTATACGACCACACATACCGCCGTTCTTCCCGAGGTCGTCTGACCGAACGGTTCGAACTCCTACGCTAGCAGCCTGCAACCCCAGAAGCCCCTTTTAGTCACCTCATATGATGCCGTAGCCCTATTCTAATCCGGGAGCTACAAGGACGACAGCTGAGGGCTAAACACGCGTTATAGCCATTAGATTTAAAAAAAAAGTAGTCAAAACTAAAATCAGTCATAAAAGTTAAACAAAAAGCAGGATTCCATTCAATCCCAACAATTTACGAGCAAAGCCGAACACACATTAAATTATTTTTTCACGTTTCGGCCTCCAGAATTTATGACGTGGGGCTCCACAATCGGTTCTCACTTTACCATAAATCATCTTTACGCGAGCTTTCCGAACTTTATGAAATATTCTAATGGGCTAGCCAAGAAAAACTGGAAATAGAGCTAATTAGGTAAATATGAAATGAAATATGTGAGTAGTACCTATATTGTAGTAGAATTTTCTTCGTACTAAGTCAGTTATAAACTGGAAGGTTTTTTTAGATATAAAAAGAGCATTGTGCAAACAGCAATCCAAAGCTAAAATTCAATAGCGTTTAGCAGTGGTGTTAAAGTGTTGTGTGGTGCTCGTCTTCAGTAGCACTACCTGCCTTCTGTCGAAGTCCTACGAGGCAACTAAAGGGCGGTCGAGCTCCCACTCTTGCCGCACGCAGCTCCAGAAGCCCCTTTTAGTCGCCTCTTACGACAGGCAGGGGATACCGTAGCCCTATTCTCATCCCGGAATTACAAGGCTGAGTAGATGATAGTCGAAATAAAATAGCAACCACGTTTTTCTATTTAACAGTAGCTCCCATTGCGGTTACCAATAAAATGTGTATTAGCCTAGCCCGGTGACTCTTGGCTTAATTTTCATTTTAGGCCTATGTTTAATAGTAGCCCTCGAGGGGGTTTTTTGATGGATGGATGGAGAGCTGTTGAAATTAAATAAAGTGTCTTCATTTTGTATAGGCCTACAAACTGTCAATCACAATATTTTTTCTAACACTACCACCGGATCGAAACACGACGTCAAGAAGATCCTGCAATAAACTCAGCAGGTTGACTTTTCCTTCATAATCATCTTTTTATGTCTTTCTATGTATCTTGTTTTCAACATAAAAAAACTATCAAAAACCTAGACATATAATGAAACTGATATCAAAGAGTTACTGCAGCAGACCTTTTTGGATGGAAAAATCCTAAATAGACACTATTTATTTATGGCTCCATGACAAGCAAACGAATGTCCATCCATCATAAATATTGCCCACTCGTCAACGCTCAGAAACATTTAGTTACACACTAAAAGTGTTTTTCACCGATTCTTGCTAAAGTACTTTTGTTTGTTTCGTTCGTAGTCGTTTTTAGACGCTTAGTTTTATTTTAGGTTTTGGCCACCCATTTATTATCTTTACAAGACAATACCTCTGGATGGATTTAGCCTCAACATGCAATTGCAAGTTTAAAATAAGTATGGTTCGACCGAGGATGTGCCACCGCTACACCTATTTCTACCTTGCAGCAGTTCTTGCGTTTCGGTGGAAGAGTATGGTTACCAGCTTTCATTTAAGGCGATATGATTATCTTCTGAAGTAACTGACTCTGTGATTGACTTCAGATAGAATCCCTGTTTTATATGAAGGTGCTTAAAGAGTCTATGGGTGGTCACTTACCATCAGGTGGTGCGAGCGAGCATCCAGTGCTCGCTTGCTAATTCAACTAGATAAAAAAATACCTGCTAGAGAGCACTACTCTACTACAAAGGATGGTATAGCCCTCCGTGGTTTCACGGCCGATTTCCTTACCCTACTGTCGGTCCTTCCAAACTACCGGTACTGGTTAACAGCGCCGATAACCGGCATCTTAATAAACAACGCCTCAGAAGGGTTTCACGCATTACAGGCGTAATGGCAAAAGTCCATTTTGTTAGCAAAGGACACGATTTTGGTCATTTTATGCTTTTAGGAGTCCGCAGATTTTATTTACCGAAACGTTTTATGACTGTCACGAATCTCAAAGTATTGAAGTACTTCTACTTACTGATGCTAAGCAAAGTATTCTATATATCTTACAGTTACAGTATCCGGGAGCACAGGTAGGCATCAATACGATAGTATAGGAGTTACCTACCTGTGCCTCCCGGATACACCCGGAAGTGACTTTTAACAGAGTATGCGATATTTTATAAAGTTAACATACTTTAAATATGGACGACAAATCAAGTTCAATGGTGATTTGATGCGATTTTAAACACGCAGACTAAAAGACAGACAGAATTCTTAAAAAAATATACATATAAAGGCAAACAATTATTGATTCTGAGTCCTCCAAACTTTCATTTTTGAGGTTCCTTACCCAAAGGGTAAAAATGGATCATTTTACTAAGATTACACTGTCCGTCCGTCCATCTGTCGTAAACAGATACTAAACCAGAATAAAATATTTAAGGGGGAATCTCGTACAACAAACGTATTTTTTCCGTTTTTAATAGATGGTACGGAACAATTCGTGCGCGAGTTCAACTCGCACTTTTTTTTTATTTCACTGAAGTAGCAAACGAGCATGCAGTCCTGATGGTAAGTGGTCACTGCCGCCCATGGACATCTGTAACCAACTTCATACAGAACATGGGTTCTATCTGAAGTCAATCACAGATGTGTTGCTACTCCCGAGGACTAAGATAGTCACCTCATATAAAAGTGTGCCGGCAACCACACCCTTCCATCGAAACGCAAGAAATGCTTCACGCTAGAAATAGGTGCACTTGGACGGTTTTTATTAAATGTATCGATTTATTAATAGACTAGCTGTCCCCACAAACGTTGTTTTGCCATATAAAAAATAAAAAAGAATGTTAAGGGTGGACAACCCTTAAGGGGTATGAAAGTAGATGTCGGCCGATTCTCAGACCTACTGAATAAGCATATAAAATTTGATAAAAATCGGTCAAGCCGTTTCGGAGGAGTATGGCAACAAAAACTGTGACACGAGAATTTTATATATTAGATTTAGACACATCGCCTGCACTCTAACATAACTACGTGTATTATCTACAGTAAATTCACTTCTAAAAGAGCTATCTAGAAGAATCAATTAAAGTAGATAGCAGCCATTTATTTCTAGAAGAATCAATCATGCTCCATCTCCTCGGTAATTTGGGTTCAATTTCAATAAGCACTTAGGTTGTAACGAGGTGTTCTATTACCATCTAAGGGCTCGTGCACACTAAGCATTCATTAAGTTTTTTTTATTGATTGCAATATTAGAAGAAAAACAAGCTTGTAGTCGACCTAATGGTAAATGGTTACTATCACAGATTTGCAATCAACCTCAGATAGGATCAAAAACGTATCACATATTAGATGTGGGACTGTGTATATCTTCAGAATCGAATTCAGAATTCATTCGCTTTTACCTTTTTTTTTTTTGATTTCAAGGGAAACCTTCAAAAGGTAGCCGACGCCATGGGAGCGACGCAGGGTTGTGTGGGATTTTTACCACACTAAAACCCCCCGGTGGCCGTCGTCGGCACTAAAAAGAGGACTCCGGGATCTCCAAAGGAACGCAACCGGAGTCGTCTAAACGCGTTGCCCCGTCGGGCTCCTCCCGGGTGAGCAGCTGGGCCCACCGCTCCGTCTGGTTTTTACGACGGTATGCGTGGCCGCATACTGTCGTAAAGACCAGATCAGAATAGGGTTACGGTATCCCCTGCCTGTCGTAAAAGGCGACTAAAAGGGGCTTCCGGGGTTGCGGGCGGTAAGAGTGTGAGCTCGAACTGTCCATCCAAGCGACCCCGCATAGGACGACAGCATGTCACATGCTGTCATAAACACCAGAAGGCGCAGTGAGTACAATGGTCACTGGGAAGACGTAATGTATCGCGCTCTGAGGACTTCGGTTGTGTTCCATTGGAGATCCCGGAGTCCTCCACGCAGCGCTGAGGATGGCCACCGGGGGGTTTAGTGCGGTAAAAATCCCACATAACCCTGCGTCGCTCCCACGACGCCGAGTACTTTTGAAGGTTTCCCCCTCGAAAACAAAAAAAAGGGCAGCAACGCTAATGTCCATGGGCGGCAGTGACCACTTACTATCAGGTGGACTGCGTGATTGCTTGCTATTTCGTATTATTAATATTATAACCATGATAATAAAATTTGGTTCCTTACGTAAAATTTAATGTTCTATTAATTCTCCTAATGACAAATATCTTTGCTAAAACTTAAATACAATTTTTTGGTATATGAAAAGAGCCTTATCCGAAGTATTATAGAATAAAGAACAGCTGGCGCAGTGATGGATGGTATATTGATTGTAATATATTCACTATTGAAATAAATGATTGATTTTTAGTGGTTTCGTTGATAGCACAAACAAAGCACTCGGTTCTGTTTTAAAGTAATGTTTGCGTAAGATACAATGTTTTAAATTTATATAGGCCTATGGAGGCATTTGCAAATTATCAGCTATAATATTTTTGAAGTGAAACTTCTTTATCGGGGTTGTTGAAGTGAAACTTCTTTATCGGGGTTGGAAAAAAATTTAGTGTAACATTTTTTCGTTACGCGCCATCTTTTTCTGTTACGCGCCATCTTTTTCTTATCCCTACCACGCGTGATATTAGATAGATTATTATAGATTAGATTATTAGATAAAGTTTAATAAAAGCCTTTTATTAAACTTTATCTAATTTAACTTTATTTAACCAATTTCTGTAAAGTGGCATATAGTAAATTATTTTTTGAAAAATAACGTCATAAAGAAGTTTCACTTCTTACGAGTGTACGCTAGTACACGCACACATTTTTATTTTGTTGGAGCAGTGATAGCCTAATGGTTGAAACTTGCCCTCTCGATCGGGAGGTCCGAGGTTCAAATCCAGGCATGCACTACTGATTTATCTGCGTAATAAACATTATACTGCTTTTCGGTGAAGGAAAACGTTATGAGGAAACCTACACACCCGAGAGATCTTTAAAAAAAAAGGTGTGTGAAGTCCACCAATCCGCACTTGGCCAGCGCGGTGGGCTATGGCCTATAACTCTCTCATTCCGAGAAAAAACCCGTGCCCAGCAGTGGGACAATAATGGGTTGACGACAATATTTTTTCTTAACCTTCAGCTCAGAAGATCTTTTTTTTATTTAATTAAAATAGGAAACTGAAGTCAAGTGGCCACTGTGTGTCACATCTGTGTAGCAGCTTCATATAGAAGAGGCTTTTATCTGAAGTTAATCACAGATTAGTTGCTGTTCCCGAAGACTAGGATGGTCGCTTCTTATAAAAGTAAGCTGGCATCCACACACTTGCAGCGAAACGCAAGAATTACTTACGCTAGAAACAGGTGTGGCGGTGGTACCTCCACGCTGAAACTTTCCACCAGAGGTGTGTGACGAACTCAAGTTTTGGATGTGTATCAAATTCACTATTACTATTTATTCACTATGTTAAGTACCCATATGTGTTTTTTTAATTTCTTTGCGCCGATATTTTTTACTTTCATATTTTCTAAAAAAAAATAAGTTCATGAAACACAATAAACTCATACACAGGGTAAGGACTATCATTGCTTGTTCACTTAATAATAAGTGAAATGAAATGAAATGTCTTTATTTTGTATAGGCCTACGGGGGCACTTACAAATTGTCAGTTACATTTTTTTTTCTTACACTACCACCGGATCGGAAAACGACCTCAACTGAGAAGACCCGGCAAGAAACTCAGCGGGTTTGTCTTTTTTCTTATTTATATCCATTTTTTTTTTTTATATAATTACAATCATGATTTTTTACATGGTAATGAAAGTTAGTATATCGTACTAATATTATAAAGGCAAAAGTGAGTGTGTATGTTTTTTACTTCGTCCACCAATTCGCACTTGGCCAGCGCGGTGGACTATGGCCTAAACTCTCTCATTCTGGGAGAAGACCCGTGCCCAGCAGTGGGCCAATAATGGGTTGATGCGATGTTTTTTACTTGGTAGGGAGTTAGCTGACACTCTGGATTAACATATAGGCCACTTTTTACTGTGGGTTTTTTTAACGCGGGCGAAGCTGCGGGGTTCACCTAGTTATCTATATTTATTTACTTAATATTATAAAAGCAAAAGTTTGTGAGTGTGTATGTTTGTTACTTCTACACGTCTAAACGGGTGGAGCGATTTTGACAAGACCCGTGCCCAGCAGTGAGACAATAATGGGTTGACGAAAAGCGGTAACGTGGAGTTGAAACGTAAAGATTTTCACCATCTTTCAGTTTCAAGGTTACGCAGTACACGCAATAAACGTCAATAAATAGAAATAAATGCTTCTATTTTCCTGTAAACACAATCAATAGGTGATATATTGGAACAGTACTTGAATAGATGTGGGTATTTGTCCCAGTTTGATTCCGGAGGGTTGCTAGGCCTGGCTTTAGGCAAACTTGCACAATCTGTAGAATATTTACGACTCGATTCGGCTTTGGGTTCGTGAGAGCGTGTTTGATCAGTGATAAATGATTTATAACCTATTGTGTCTTTAAATAGTATGTTCAAACTAGGGATGTAACGGAGGTCACTTATCGGAACCGAAGTCGGAATCTGAGTTTTTAAATTCGTTTTATCGGAATCGGAATCGGAGGTTGTATCAGTCAATAAACATTATGGCAAAAAAGTGTTTTATTCGGGCAAATTTGTACATGTGAAAAAAAGTGACTTAATTACTGTCATATCAACGCACAGCCCAAACGAATGTAATTAGAAATTTGAACTGTTTCCTTTTATAATTTATAGTGTAGGTGAGCACCAGGAAAGAATTTTTGTAAATTATTCCTTAATGGGATAAAAATAGAGAGGAAAGTTTGTATGAAAGTTCATCAATTTTGATGCAAATTTAATGAAACTTAGTATTTGGCTTTGTGGTTCAATATATTGTTGACTATTGACAAAATGGTAATGGATGAAACATATTGTGCTCTGTGCGAATGAAGTTGCGGGTTCTGCTGGTACATTCTTATGCTAGAAGAACAATCCTCACTTTCTAACGCAGTTTAATAAGGTGAGGAAGGAACGTTTTTTTTTTAAATTAATCCACCATTTTCTCTTCATATTACAAATTATAGCTTATTTCATTCTGTAAACTGAGACGATTTAAATGATACATCATTGAACTGCTAGTAACAACGTGAGACAGTAAACCTTTTCAACTTTAATTACAAAGTAAAACAAAGTGTAACACGACGACAACAAGAATTGGCATGTTTCCATTTAAAATTTTCGCATAAACAGGAAACAAATTACCTTAATCAAATTAGCTTCAGACGACCTCCGATAAAAATCTCCGATATAAAAATTTCGGAACCGGAATCGGAACCGAAAGTGCATTTACAATCGGAAGTTCCGACTTATCGGAACCGAACTCGGAGCTCCGTTACATCCCTGGTTCAAACGTAAAAGTTTTTTTTAAGTTATAGTACTACCGCCACGGAAAGTTCTGCCACCTCATATGGTGCCAACCCATTATTGTCCCACTGCTGGGCACGGGTCTTCTTTTAGAATAAGAGAGTGATAGGCCATAGTCCACCGCGCTGGCCAAGTGCGAATTGGTGGACTTAAATTTGGAGCTCTAATAACCTCTAATAACTTAAATTGATCTCTAAATATGTGAGTTTGTCAACCAAAAATAGAAAAAAGATATAATATCTTAGATGGACTCAGATGTATTTGCTCTTGAGGACAAAGTGGAATGCTCCATTTTTTATATAAGATTGAAATAGCAAACGAGCATGCAGTCCACCTGATGGTAAGTCACTGCCGTCATGGACATCTGTTAGCAACAGCATACGAAACATGAAGTTGCTTACAGCAATCAGCTTACAGGATACCAACACGTATTGCGCTATTACAGAAACCCCCTTCAGTGGAGGCCTATGTCCAGCAGTAAACCTTAATAGGCTTATAGATGGAATATAATAATACTAATTATTATTATTAAAACACGGGACAAATTATAATTAGTCGCGTGTTTGGGGTACTATGAATGTACCAAACTCTTCAGGCCAGCCCTCACCGTTACCAAAACAAAAACCTCCCAAAAAGGGAACAAATTATAAGTGACGCATACAAATGGTCATGCTATTGTTGACTGACTGTAATTAGGGATCCCCGTCTGTCGCACTGATCTTACGCACGCCGCACGTTTTGTTTTGAGAGAAATAAGTTAGACATACACTCTCGTTGAATGATGTTCGAGGATTTTTGGCACATTTTTATATAAAGTGTTTTTTTTACTCCATAAGAATCGATTTGTATATATAAGGGCCCGGTATGAGAAATATGTGAGGAGTAAAATCTACTGATGAATGACCTCGTTACGTCTTTGGTGCGCAACTTTCTAATTAATTACAGGTTAGAGATACACTCTCGTTGAATGATTTTCGAGGGTTTTTGGCACATTTTTATATAAAGTGTTTTTTGGAGCTTACTCCTTATGAATCGATTTGTATATATAAGAGCCCGGTATGAGGAAAATGTGAGGAATAAAATCTACTGATGACCTCGTTACGTTTTTGGTGCGCAACTTTCTAATTAATAACAGGTTAGAGATACACTCGTGTTGAATGATTTTCGAGCATTTTTGGCACATTTTTATATAAAGTGTTTTTTTACTCCTTAAGAATCGATTTGTATGTAAGGGCCCGGTATGAGAAAAATGTGTGGAGTAAAATCTACTGATGAATGACCTCGTTACGTCTTTGGTGCGCAACTTTCTAATTAATAACAGGTTAGAGATACACTCTCGTTGAATGATTTTCGAGCATTTTTGGCACATTTTTATATAAAGTGTTTTTTGGAGTTTCTCTCATCAACGCATTATTGGCCCACTGCTGGACACAGGTCTTCTCTCTGAATGAGAGAGTTTAGGCCATAGTCCACCACGCTGGCCAAGTGCGAATTGGTGGTTTTTTGGAGTTTACTCATTAAGAATCGATTTGTATATATAAGAGCCCGGTATGAGCAAAATGTGAGGAGTAAAATCTACTGATGAATGACCTCGTTACGTCTTTGGTGCGCAACTTTCTAATTTGGTTGTGAGTGTATTAAGACGTACATAGGGCATGCTGCAAAGCGATTATACCTATATGTTATTGTGCTTGTTTATTTCTATGTCGACGTACTTATATTGCTGTTTTTGTTATAAATATCAATAATTAATATTGTTATTGTGATTTTTTTTCATTAATTTGTTAATTTACCCTTTCATATGATATCAATCTTTTTTCAGTTAAATAATCTCTTTGTGTTTAGACAATCGGATTTAAGGAGTAAACTCCAGTCGTGCATCGGAGCAGACACACATTTTTTAAAATAACAATATACGGTCACTATAAGTATTAAAGTTAGAGATTAAATGTCCAATTAGCTTAAGATAGTAATATTTTTTACTATTATAGCCGTAAATATAACATGAGCATTAAAAACATTCAAATAATAGTTAAGTTTACTCTATTTTTTAATACTTATGTTTATATTTATTTAATTGTAAATGTGCTCGTGCCCCTTGAAATAAAATCGCTTTATTCTTATTTGAAAGTGGTGTATCAAATGAATGAATTCGAAATAATATTAAAATTATGAAACAAATTAGATAAGTAAGCTTAGGATGAAAAAGCGAAGGATCAGAGTTAAATATTTCATGTTATTTATTCTACCCGCCTTTTAGACAACGTACATCATGTGGAGAAGTCGTTAGTGGAAATAGGTTTATTACAAGTTTTTTCTTTATTCATCAGTTCCTATGTATATGAGACTCTTTTTTAATTTTATTTTTGCACTTAAACCTAACAATAAGGCAGACGGGCAACTTGATGGAAAGTAGTCACCGTCGCCTATGGACATATGCAACACCAGAGGGGTCCCCAATGCATTGCCAGCTTTGAATGAGAGCTCTCTCTTATCTTGCAACAGAATTTTTAAAACAATTAACTCAATCTATTGAACTGAAATATTGCATAGGTACACGTTGAGTTTAATGACAATGCTTGTCTTTGTTATGAGGTCTTCTAAGAAAAATACGAGTATCAAAATAAGATTATGAAAAAGCCATTATTCTTAAGTGTTTTACTTTTAAAAGCTCTGCTTTATATTTTTAAAATCGTAACCGAGACTATAGATCTGCCTTTAGAAAGCCTGACAAAAATGGTTTGTTTCAATTATCTCGTTTTTCTAGTCTTTTGTGAACGAAGATAAATTGTCAATTCTTAACGCTAAATGTCTGAATTTGTTGCGTTGATTAAATTAGAATATTTCAATTACGTTGAAATGGGACCTAATTTTTTGATTAAATTTCTAAATGTGTAATTTACAGTTTCACTCTGAATTAAATTATAACACTTACGTACGTTTTAGAATATTTTTTTAAATGCTTAATTAACATATTTCTTAGATATTTTAAAATTAAGTCGAAGACGAAGAGAGAAATTATGACATTTGATAGTAAATTTCAATGAGAATTTTCATTTTAAATTTGAGGTTTTCTTAACGTCTTATATATGTAAATTATACTAGTCACCCGTCGCAACGGTCGAAATTCGACCGTAATTTAACTCAAAAATTAAACTTCATACAGTCTAAAATCAATTTAATTGGATTTGAGAAATAATCGTCCTAGATTATTTCTCAAATCCAATTAAATTGATTGTCAAGTTATTTTAAATATATCCTTTAAAGGTAAAAAGAGGTTTAATTAACTAAGTTGGCGTTTAAAAGCAATAGCGGGTATTTTGACAGACATCTAACATTTTGGCGTTATGTGTTTTCATAGTAAGACATTGAATGTTTATTGCGTTTATTATTTATGTGTTTGTGTCAAATGCAAGGTAGTGTGTGTAATGTGTTTTTAGTTGATTTTAGGTATGTTTTATGCATTATTTGTAAATAGTATTAGCATGGCGTAATCCTTTTCTACGTCAACTATAACCATGCGTAATTTTATGCTCCTCCATCCGCGGCAGTACCAATACCTATCTTAAAAAGGGATCACAAGTTTTTGGTTCACGTATTAATATATAGAGAAGATACTAACTGTAATCTGAAAGTATGGGTGAACGGCTTACGCCAAGTATGATGATACACCATGGCAGGAGATCTACCTTAGGCAAGAGTTCTACCACCTTAGATTAGCGTCCAGTCCGTCTATAGGTATTGGTAGGCAGGATATATTCATTGCGTTTCGGACTGCCTAAAGGTTGGCTGGCAGAGAATGATTATAGCATTAAGTCCACCTTTGTATAGAATGTATAGTACATAAAGAATAAATAAATAAATAAATATAGGTAGATGTATCACTTATTTGTCCATGGCATCAATGTCACAATAAATCTTATAAGGCATTGTGTCTATGACTAAACTCTACAGAAATAAAATCAAAATCTACAAAGTAAGGTTTCCTTCATAGCTTGAAGTTTTTAAAATTAGATAGTACAGACTAAATAGATGGATAGTCAAAAAGCCCTTGTAGTGCTTGTGAATGTAAGCCATCGGTTACATTTATCAGCCCTTATTATTCAAAACGTCATTGCACTCCTTGGAGTAACCTTGGAACTTTGAATATGAAACATTCAGAAGCCGCTACAAAAAATCTCCATAAAGTCTCCGTTAACAAGGGCAGAATTTCGATTGTCACGTTAAATTAGCGACCATGGAAACACTGTTATTTAAATCAAAAGTTTACTTTGTGTATGATATATGTATTTAAAGGTTGTAAAAGAAAGACATACTTATTCGATTCGATCCAACTGAGCTATCGATTGTCCAGCATCTATGGCCAACCTCATGTAAGAGTCTCATCATATGGCAATGGCCACTACACTTCAGGTGTATTCTCGTTTGCTACTACTATTTTATAAAATAAATATTTTTTATGCAGTTTATACGAATTTTTTTGTTACATACAAAAGAAAAGCTCGTATTTTTTAGTACATACATATATGACGAAAGGACCTTTCCCTTATCCCAGGTGAGAAAAGAAAAACATCTATCTCAATTTCCAATATATTTATGCTTCCCTCCCTCCCTTCTACATAAGAAAGCTGCAATTACGCCTGTGATTACATCAATTTATTATAACATTAGTTTTAGATTAATTTGATCCGAATAAAATATATAAAAAATGTACTAAGTTTTATGTACATTGATTAGCACGCGCCTTCTACACCTTTTATATATTCTAAGACCTGATGGAACAAAGTAGCAAGGCTACCCTCGGAAAAGAGAACACCCTGGTACAGAGTGGTATCATTTTAAATTAAAAGAATCATTTTTATACATTTCAATTGTACCCTCGGCACCCATTATTACCACCAGAAATCTTTTACCTGTACCTGTATTTTTGCCTCATTTTATTGTCAAGTATTTGGACAATAGCGTAGACTAAGAATTCTTTCATCCTTTGTCTATGGTTAAATAGCCTGTTTTTCAATCAACAGCGGTAATTAATGTCTTTGAATGTACAGTAGGACAAGAATTATTAAAGCAATGTGGTGTAATATTCCCAATTATGAGGACTAATATAACACACCACTATCGTCTGTACTTAGTACCTAGCAAGTAGAACCAGTGTAGTTCGACCGGGGAAGTACCACCGCCACACCTATTTCTAGCGTGAAGCATTTCTTGCGTTTCGACAGAAGGGTGTGGTTGCTGGCACACTTTCACATGAGACGACCATCATAGTCCTCGTGAGTAGCAACGCATCTGTGATTGAATTCAGATGGAACCCATGTTCTGTATGAAGTTGATTACAGATTAAATACATCGTATTTTAGAAGTTGGTGAAAGAGGAAAACTTAATTGAGTTGACAGATGTCTTATCTGGGCTGAATTATATGTACATATTGCCACTTATCTACTATTAAGTAGATTGCAACAACCCTGTAGTCGGGGAGTAGAATACGGCTACGGTATCCCCTGCCTGTCGTAAGAGGCGATAACAGGGGGCCTCTGGGTTTGCGGACGGCTAGAGTGGGAGCTCGAACCGTCCAACAAGCAACCACGAGAAGGACGGCGGTATGTGTGGCTGCATCTCGCCGTAAGCACCGGATGATGAAGGGGGATGGTACACGTCCCCCAAGAGATGAGCCCGTGAGGGGCACTGCGCTAGGGGCCACCGGTTCGTTCCGTTGGAGTTTCCGAGTCCCCTACTACAAGCGCTGAGGAAGGCCACCGAGGAGGTTTTAGTGGGTAAAAATCCCACATAACCCTGAGTCTCTCCCAAAGATTCGGTGTACCTTTTGAAGGTTTCCACCCCGTAACAAAAAAAAAGGTAGATTGCAAACTCGTTTGCTCTTTCTGTACCTATTTTAAAAGATAAATTCTTAAGACTGTATATTAGTAAGGCAGACATCCGTGGGCGGTTCATCTATACATACATCATACCCTTACATACCCCATACATACCCTTTGAGATCCACTGCTGGACATAGGCCTCTCTTAAATGGCATTTCTCTAAGCAAAGCGGTCCTGTTCCTTCAGAATTCAACGGTTTCTGGGGATTTGTGGACGACTATCTCAAAGCGAATTACAAGGACTTTCTTAAACACGACGGGTTATTTGAATATGCTACTTAATATCTTTTGGAATAAATTAAAATAGACAGTGCCTAATTACTTTCAACGAAGGCTTAGATCATATCTATTTCCTGTCATTACAACCCTTTTTAATTATAAAAGACATTTTAGTAAAAAACCCTCGAAACCTTATCCCGTAAACAGAGGGCAGCGCTGACTTGAATACTGAAGCGTTTAATAAAAGTGTTTGGTGACAGGGAATTATGCAGAGAATAAATAAAATAAAGGCAGACCCCTTTCTTTTATTTATGCTTTATCTTATGAGCTAAATTCCAAGTTCCTTTTACTATTCCAGGATGTAGGTTAGGTTACTATTGTCTCTGTAATCGCTGGATCAGAGGAGAACTACTGTATTTTCCACCTGTCGTAAAATGCAACTAAATGGGACTTGTTTCATCATTTCACAGGAGAGGCACGAGTAGGAGCCTTTTTTTTTGTTTTCGAGGGGGAAACCTTCCAAATATACCACACATACCGCCGTCCTTCCCGGGATTGCCTGAACGAACGGTTCGAGCTCCCACTCTAGCCGTCTGCAACCCCGGAAGCCCCTTTTAGTCGTCTCTTACGACAGGCAGGGGATACCGTAGCCCTATTCTGACCCCGAGGCTACAGGGACGACAAGTAAGAGCCCACGGGGCACTTACAAATTGTCAGTTAATTTTTTTTTTCTTACGATAGTATCGACCGATCGGAACACACCCTCAACTGAGAAGATAGATTATCTTTTAATATAGCGTAATTAGATTTTTTGAAGAGATAACAAATTGTGTTAGCATTTTGGGAAGTATGTTATAACACAAATTCATATTAGTCCGTTTGTAGCAAGAAATCGTCACTTTTTAATTCGGTAAATTACACAAACTTCGTATTAAAAGTAGTTTCATGTGCTTATTTAAGTCAATTTGCCGAATTTTTTTTCGTTTAGCTGTGCGGTAGGTATTTGCCACGAAAAAATTAGGGATATCATTAATTTTATTTCAAAGAAGTCCATACAAGTTATTAATATCTGATTCTACCACCTTTTATAAAAGTCATAGTTATCAAATTAAATAAATCTTAAAGTAAAAATGAGCGACCACATTTGTCATTAATGAAAGCAATTAATCGCAATAGTTCGGCAATTAGGGGCGATATGTACGGGTCAGATTTATTCCACCCCCTGGCTAATTATAAATGAGTGGTGCTCAGGGCTAATTGCCTCGAATTAGAGTTCAGCGGTGCTATTCTGAGTTATAATTTTGGTTTTATTGTGTTGGATGATAACTGTTCATCCGACTCTAGAAGCAACACCACGCTTATTTCCATGGACGTGGTCAAAGAGGGGGTTTGGGGGTCAATCACCCCCCCCCCCCTCCCTCCTCGAAATGATATTAACATCATCGTTTGTCCATGGAGTTGCCACTGCCACACCTATTCACCTATTTTATTTGTTGAACCCCTCCCTCCGAATCTTTAATCTAGCTACGCCCATGCTTATTTCCGTCTAATCACCACAATGCACTATTTGGAGTTGTTTTTTGAATTGCACCAGTATTTTTCAGTTCCCGTGGACATCATAGGTAGGTTCTAAGGAACAAAATCCACGACATCATCACATCGAAACCAACAATTACGCCAGGCACTGTGAATCTTGAAAACGTCTATGTCCAGCAATGGTCTTAAAGATAAGATAGTCGCTTCATATGGAAGTGAGTTGGCAAAAAAACCTTTCAATGCAAAATGCAAGCGTGAAGCAGCTCGTTAGAAATTGATTCGACAGTGGCACTTCCACGGTAGAGCCAAAATGAGAAGATATGAACGTTTCATAAAGGTGTGTGTTATGGAAAAAATAAGGAGTCAAGATGGGTACAACCCATAATTGTCTCACTGCTGTGCACGGGTCTTTTCTCAGAATAAGAGAGTTTTAGGCCATAATCCACCGCGCCAAGTACGATTTGGTGAACTTGGTGAACTTGGTGTGTGGCACCTTCGAGAACTTCTTTTTTTTAAAGAACTCTCGGGTTTGTAGGTTTTCTCACAATGTTTTCCTTCACCGAAAAGAGTCAAGATAAATTTCCGAATTTTCGTGATTTTTCAGAATGTGGAATTTAGTTATAAATCTTCTAACCGAGGCTTATTGAAACGCATATTGAAGCTCAAAATATCTAAATTTCGATTCCAAATATCGATTTAAAAGCTTTAGACAAAAAATCAATGCTTCGTGTCCTTGAAATTCGCTAATTTTAAAAGGTAACGAGAGAAAAAAACCTGATTCTTTCATTTTACGGGGATTAGCATCTGAAACATCGAATTGAAATAGTTTTAAAGCTGTATTCACTTGTCTAAGAGCAGTGATAGCCTAATGGTTGAAACTTGCCCTCTCGATCGGGAGGTCCGAGGTTCAAACCCAGGCACGCACCAATGATTTATATGCGTATTAGAAATTAATTATCACTGCTTTTCGGTGAAGGAAAACATCGTGAGGAAACCTACACACCCGAGAGTTCTTAAAAAAAAAAGTTCTCGGAGGTGTGTGAAGTCCACCAATTCGCACTTGGCCAGCGCGGTGGACTATAGCCTAAATTCTCTCATTCTGGGAGAAGACCTGTGCCCAGCAGTGGGCCAATAATGGGTTGATGTGATGTGATTCACTTGTCTAAAGTTCAGCCATCAGAACAATCGAAATTGTGCTGTATCGAATTTCAAAACGATGTCTGTACCTGACAGAATAGGCCTGCTGGTTTGGAATGAGCACTGATATAGTAGCTATGAAAACTTCATCCCTATAGGATTCTGACGTTTACAGGCCTATTCATTTCCGCATTACTTAATTGTGAGAGGGTACATGCCTAAAGTAACATTTTATTGTTAACTAGCCAATTCCTGCGGCTTTGCCCGCCTTGTCTACTATGGTACGTTTTAATCTAGATCATAGTTGTTTTTGGGTAAAAGCGTATAAAGTTACGATCATATTTATAACATTAATAGGGGTTACATTTTTCTTTTGATTCTCTTAACTTGTAAACTATTTAGGTAGGTATGATTTGCAAATCGTGGCAAGGGGGCCATACTTATCGCGGGTAATAGAATTTATGACTATATAAGGTTAGAATAAATGACTATATACTTTTACTTACCTAAAATTATGTTTCCTCAAAAGAAAGAACCTTGTTATGGAAGGTTATAAATAAATACAAACATTATATTTATTATTCACATTTATTAAGATCTGTTTCCTATATTTATTTACTTATATTTTATAATAAATCAATATCCATATTATGTAATAATCATTTATTAATTTATATATTTGGACCAAATACATACATGATATAAATGTATTAATTTAATTACCTTAGTAAATAATAAATTGTATTTACTTAACTTTAGTGACAAGGCGGAGATCCGTACAGCTCGGTGGTCGATTCAGGAGTGTCCCCTTTCGGTCGAGTCAAGGGCTTTTATAGTAGTGAACAAACAAGTGACGTCACAACTGGTGTTTTGAATATTAACAGTTTTGTCTTCATTTTAAATTGTGTCTATTATGTAATAGTTTTGTAAATATGCAACTGTATTTAATAAATATGATATTATATAATAATATCATATTTATTAATTATTAAATTTATAACTTATCTATTACGGCCATTCTGACAGTACTTCGTCCCCGAAGTACCACTTACAACATGTCTTACCAATTATCATGATATTTCAATATGCTATTTGCATAGACATGGAGGTCCCATTCAATTCGCTGCTATTGAGATAGACCATCCACCAAACAAATAACCAGCGATTATATGCCAACTACATAGACATGACAGTCACATTCACCCGCTGTCAGTGAGATAACTTGTCACCAAATAGGAGGCTCCCCAGCGGATATTAGACCAACTACATAGACATGACAGTCACATTCACCCGCTGTCAGTGAGATAACTTGTCACCAAATAGAAGGCTCTCCAGCGGATATTAGACCAACTACATAGACATGACAGTCACATTCACCCGCTGTCAGTGAGATAACTTGTCACCAAATAGTGGTCAAACAGCGTTACATTCACACTTATCATTTAATTATTTTTATTATTTATTTTCTTCCTCCGAGAAATATTTATAGGGTACTTTTTAGTAAAATAGTTTTAATCATAGTATTTATTATTACAATTCGTACTATTAAACATATTTCTATACAGTGTTTTATTACTATTATTTATATTCTTTTATTTATTTTTTTATTTTTTTTTTAATTAATCAATGATTAACAGTAATTATGTATATAGAATTGATCAAAACTTACAGCTAATTACATGGCTTGTTCTATATCGATGTTATTATCAACCCATTCTCCAGGCCAAAATCTTAGCTTTTCTTTGGCTATAACAATATTCCTCATATTGCCACGACCCTTCAGAACATATCGATCATTAGGAAGCACCGATACAATTTCGTAGGGACCTTTAAATTTTGGCTGCAACTTATCATTTCGTCTATGATCTTGGCTGACAAATACTAAATCACCTATATTAAAATTTTTATTATTACGTCTCACTGAATCAAAGCGTTGTTTGAATTTTGCTGCGACTTGTTTTAAACGTTGCTTAGCTAGTTCACGCTCTGCTTGTACATCTATATTAGGTTCGTTGACAGGTATTTCATTTAATCGGGCTTGGACTAAGGGTATGTTAGCTTCTACACCTATTAGTAAGCGTAAAGGAGAAAACCCAGTTGATTTTTGTACCGTTGTGTTTAAAGACAATTGTACTTTGGGCAGTTTGCTCGACCATTCTGACTGATCATTACATATAGTACTAAGCATATTAATAACTGTTGATACGTAACGTTCTACTTGTCCATTGCTTCGGGGTGTACCAGTAGCTATCATATGGTGTTCAATGTTAAGCTCTCTAAAAAGGCGTCTTATTTGGTTTGAAGTAAAATTTGTACCACGGTCCGTAATGACTAGTGATGGCGTACCGAACATAGTAATAGTTTCTCTTATTATTGGAATTAACTCTTTAGCATTGAGAGCCTTCAAAGGCTTTAATAAACAAAATTTAGTAAAACCATCAATTAATAATAGAATGTGTCTAAAACCTTCTGTTGTTCTAGTAAATGGTCCCGTGCAATCTAAATGAATGGTATGAAATGGGATGGAGACTTTATCAATAGGATTTAATAACCCTTGTTTAGGGCCAGAGCATCCTTTTTTCTCTGTACAGATTAGACAATGAAGAATATACTTTTTGATAAAGGCTGCCATACCAGGGAACCAGAAGTGTTGCCGAATTTTATGAAAGACTTTATCGAACCCCACATGACAGGTCTCATTGTGATATAGTTGCAATATGCTTAATCTATAGCCCTTTGGTACAAACAATTTGGGTTCCGCGTCGGGACTGGTTTTATAATGCAATAAATCATTTAACATTAAATATTGATTGGAATCTAAATCTCCTGATGCTAATCTAGATATAAGTGTCTGAGTTTCTGAGTCATTTGTCTGAGCAAATTTTAACCACGAGTCGGGATTATTGTCTTGTGGGCCTTCAATAATATTAACTTCCGGAAGAAGACACCCACGTGTACTAAATGAGGGATCTACAGGATTCCGACTTAAAAAATCTACGTGACTAATAAATTTGCCCTTTTTATATTGAATATTAAACTGAAAATCTTGCATGAAAGTCCACCATCGAGCTACTCTAGGCGACAAATCTCTTTTAGACATTGTAGATTTTATTGCATTACAGTCAGTTATAATAGTAAATTGAATTCCCAAAAGGTATACTCTAAAGTACTTAAGAGCATTGTAAATAGCTAGGGTTTCCAAATCGTAAGAGCAGTATCTAGATTCAGTTGGGCTAGTTCTTTTACTGTAATAAGCTACAACTTTATTGGTGTTACATACTTTTTGTAATAATATTGCTCCGAAGCCTATTGAGCTAGCATCGGTATGCAATTCTGTTGGGAGTTGAGGATTAAAAATGGTAAGCAAAGGTTTTGAAATGAGGTGACTTATTACATAATTACGGGCTACATCCTGTTCAGGGCCCCACTCCCATTTTTGATTTGCCTTGGTTAGTTTAGTGATACAGGCTGTGCGTGAAGCGAAATCGGGTATAAACCTTCTGAAATAACTAGATAAGCCCATAAATTGCCGAACTTGTTTGACGTTACTAGGGACAGGGGAATATGCTAGAGCAGTGACTTTTGCCTCGCTTGGTCTAACACCGTCTTTTGATATATGCCGTCCTAAATACTCAATACTGTTTACAAAAAATTTACATTTCTTAACGTTAATTGTAAAACCGGAAGAATTTAATGCCAAAACTGTTTGCTCCAAGTAGTCTAAACCTTGCTCTATGGTACTAAATGGAATCAAAATGTCGTCTATGTAAACAAGCAAAAATTTCAAATGATATACTGCTTTTGTGATTGCCCTTTGAAAGACTGACGGACCATTACAAATACCAAAAGGCATTTTAAGAAACTCATAATGGCCGTCTGGAGTCACAAAAGCAGTATATTTGGTAGAATTACTAGAAACGGGAATCTGGTAAAAGCCATTCTTCATGTCAATGGATATGTAGAATTTCGAATTTCCTAACCTATCTATTTGATCTTCAATCAAGGGAAGAGGATATCTGTCTTTTTCAATTAGTTTGTTTAATGCTCGGTAATCAATGCACATTCTGTCGCTTCCATCTTTCTTTTTAACCAAGATCATAGGGCTAGCAAATGACGAATTACTTTCTTTAATAATATTTTTATCTAATAATTCCTGAATTATTTCTTTAACTTTTTCTCTTTCAATAGGTGCCAATCGATACGGTCTGTAATAAATAACTTCATCTCTTTTTAACTTAATTACTAGTTCTCCGGTCTTAACATGACCATTAGAGTTTAAAACAGAGGGGTATTTAAGAAATATGGCCTTTATATTGCCCTGGGTTACCTCATCCAAATGTGATATTTTAGATGAGAGTTCTGAAAATGGATCGTCCCATACAATATTAATATCCGGATCCGATTTGGTAGAGAGTTTTCTAATTAATCGGGAGCCTAAGTGATTAGTGACAATTTCTAGGTCTGGATGTTGAATAGCGTTTCTCCCTATCAGAAGGTCGTAGCAAAAATCAGAATCTTTTACAACAAAAACATCCAAAGAGATACAGAAGTCTTCAAATTTAACTGGTATTTTGATTTTAGCAAATACTTGCAATCCCCCTATGCCTATGCCACGAAGATACAAATAATAGGGACTAAATTGACAACCAAGATTCTTTGCTATAGATTCTTTGATCACACTGCAATTAGCTCCGGTATCAATAAGAGAATTTATTTCCACGTCATATACGGATACTGTTGTTAAATTTAATTTGTTTGGCCTAAAAAATTAATTTCCTTTTCAATATTATTGCCATCTTTTTTTGGTTTATATCTACAAATGGAATCTGTATGTCCGGGCTTTTTGCAGTATGAACAAAACTTTGTAATATTATCAGGTCTTTGTTCTCGGGAGAATAAGTCATTTTTAACTCCAGCGGTATCTCTTCTGAAACATTGAGCCCTGGTATGTCCCGGTTTGCCACATATAAAGCATTTCAAATCATTGGAACGGTGATCTATTTTGAATCGCTTAGGAGGGTTAACGCTTGTTAGGTCCTTAGCGCCATGCTCTAAAGGCCGCTTTTTGGGTTTTTCATATGATGTGAATAAAGCGATAAGTTCTGAAGTGCTTTTAACGTTGCTATTAAAAGAGGCCATTTTAACATTTATGTCTGTGATACTACCGCAAACTAATTCAATCAGCTGTAATTCCGTAAATGAAATCTTCGTATTACGAAGTAACCTAATTTTCTCTCTGGCATATTCACAATATGAATCTGATGCTTCAGAGGTATATAACACCGCCCTTTGTAACTTTTCTGCAAGATTCTTTTTGTCCGGATATAAAGCCGTTAGTTCTAACCGAAGGTTTTCCCAAGAACGTCCGTCTACAGGATCCCACGTCTCAAACCATAATAAGGCAGATCCCTTAAGGGCCTTACCAGCTTTGGCGACAGTTGCAATGCTACTCCATCCAAATTCCTTGGAGAGGGTTTCAATGTTGTTGCACCACGACTCTGCACCGAGATCACTCATGGAAGGATCGAAAACTGGCAACGCAACGTCGCTGTCTTGGCTTCGTGTACCCGAAACTGCATCTTTGATGGCTGTGAGCAGGTCTTGTACGGCAGAGATATCCATTCAGCTTTGGCGACAGTTGCAATGCTACTCCATCCAAATTCCTTGGAGAGGGTTTCAATGTTGTTGCACCACGACTCTGCACCGAGATCACTCATGGAAGGATCGAAAACTGGCAACGCAACGTCGCTGTCTTGGCTTCGTGTACCCGAAACTGCATCTTTGATGGCTGTGAGCAGGTCTTGTACGGCAGAGATATCCATTCTAAAACACAAAAAAAAAAATAGTGACAGTATAGGAAGCGTATCCCACTTCTGATAATAGAATTTATGACTATATAAGGTTAGAATAAATGACTATATACTTTTACTTACCTAAAATTATGTTTCCTCAAAAGAAAGAACCTTGTTATGGAAGGTTATAAATAAATACAAACATTATATTTATTATTCACATTTATTAAGATCTGTTTCCTATATTTATTTACTTATATTTTATAATAAATCAATATCCATATTATGTAATAATCATTTATTAATTTATATATTTGGACCAAATACATACATGATATAAATGTATTAATTTAATTACCTTAGTAAATAATAAATTGTATTTACTTAACTTTAGTGACAAGGCGGAGATCCGTACAGCTCGGTGGTCGATTCAGGAGTGTCCCCTTTCGGTCGAGTCAAGGGCTTTTATAGTAGTGAACAAACAAGTGACGTCACAACTGGTGTTTTGAATATTAACAGTTTTGTCTTCATTTTAAATTGTGTCTATTATGTAATAGTTTTGTAAATATGCAACTGTATTTAATAAATATGATATTATATAATAATATCATATTTATTAATTATTAAATTTATAACTTATATATTACGGGCGTTACAAATTAGTTCGAAGGTGGTAGAAACAGTGTAGTTCGAACGGGGAATTACCACTGCCACATCTATTTCTAGCGTGAAGCATTTCTTGCGTTTCGATGGAAGGGTATGGTTGCCGGCATTTTTATGTCAGGCGATCATCATAGTCCTCGGGAGTACCAACGCATCTGTATTTGACTTCAAATGTTCTATGAAGTTGATTACAGATGTCCATGACCGGCAGTGACCACTTACCTGTGGACTGCATGCTCGTTTGCTACTTCAGTCAGATAAAAAAAAGTCCTTAGATATAGCAACGCATTTGTGACCAACCTCGGTAAGACAATTCTTATCCGACGTTCACAGCAGATTTCCATAGGCGGCAACGTCCACTTACCACCTGGACTGGACTGCTGTGTGTCTGCTGTGGAGTGCATGCTCGTTTGCTATTTCTATATTATTAGATAGATTTGTTGTATATTTCCATTCACCTATATCGTTAATAAGGTTTATATTATTCACCTTTCAGTAATGTTTCCGGAATACATGGTGATCTATTCTTATGACGACCCGCATGGCCGAGCGGTTACCATACCGGTCTGACGCGCAATGGGTTCCGGGTTCGACTCCCGGCTAGACAGGTATCTGAATGATGAGTTTAGATTCCTGTTCTAGGCCTGGGTGTTTGTGTATTCCTCTTTGTATGTGTCCATGGTACCCACGACACAGGAGACAATCCTACTGTGGGGCTATGAGTGTAGAAAGCGTATGTGTGCGTGTAATGTTTGCTGACCACTTTTTGAATAAATAATATATCGATAAATGATTGCTATTTAATGATAACTAATAACTACATGTGGTTACCGCGTCCGTCGAATGACGTACCCGCGTTTCAAGTCCTTAATGGCCACCAATCTGAGCAGTAAGAGCAGTGGTAGCCTACTGGTTGAAACTTGCCCTCTCGATCGGGAGGTCCGAGGTTCAAACCCAGGCACGCACCAATGATTTATGTGCTTATTAGAAATTAATTATCACTGCTTTTCGGTGAAGGAAAACATCGTGAGGAAACCTACACACCCGAGAGTTCTTAAAAAAAAAAAAGTTCTCGGAGGTGTGTGAAGTCCACCAATTCGCACTTGGACAGCGCGGTGGACTATGGCCTAAACTCTCTCATTCTGGGAGAAGACCCGTGCCCAGCAGTGGGCCAATAATTGGTTGATGTGGATTGATTAAATAGGCTTGTTTTCTTCAATGTTCACGAGTGGTTTTGCAGGAATATCAGATTTTATTTTATCCTGGTGTAGCCAATCGTGTGTGAAATCGAAATGGAAATTACAAAATTTATGTTTGACTGAAAAACCAAAAAAAATTAAGCTGTGGTACCTCATCAGATCGCTGTATTTTGATAAAACTTCAACCCGATGTAGGGAATAACTTTACACACAGAAAAAACAATAAACAAAGTGTTAATAATTATTTATAAGTGTGATATAGAACTTGTAATAATCGAAATTTTCTAAAAGTCTTATGAGTTATCACACTTGGTTCAGAGAGTGGTCTTATATAACCAGTGTTAAACAAGGCCCGGCACTTAAGAAACAGAAAGACCGACAGATTTACAGCAGCAGCGTCGGAGAGCGGTTATTACTTTATGGAATATTTTCCGAGTATTATGACTTCGTGTAATTTTTCCGAGAGTAACATTCGCCTCAATAACTGAGTTTATTTAGTGAGTAGAATTACGTAACAGTCAACTCTTCACCTAAACCTAAGTCACTAGCCCTACCCTGCGCGTAAAAATTGATGATAAGTGGTCGCTGCTGCTGGCGGTGGACTGTGGCTTATGCTCTCTCATTCTGAGAGAAGACCCGTGCCCGTGCACGCGTTGACGATAATGGTTGACGAGTATTTTCGTGGCATTTATGTCTCGAAGCAAAGCTAATAATTCAGCTAGTTTTATATAAAAGAGATTTTTTTATCTCTCCTCCATCAGCTAGTTTTTCAGCTAGTTTTATATAAAAGAGGTTTTTTTATCTCTCCTCCATCTATCCTTTTATCAGCCATTTGAGATCGACTGCTATAAGCCTCTCCTAATAGGGGTTGCTGTCAATAGTCACCGCGACTGGCATATGTATGGGTGACCGCAGTGGGTGTTGGTGATACGCAAGAAATCACTGCCCATCTTCTCGATTTCTATCTTTTTTTTTATCTGACTGAAGTGGTCACTGCATTTCATGGACATTTGTAATCATCTTCATACAGAACATGGGTTCTATCGGAAGTCAATCACAGATGCGTTGCCACTCCCGAGGACTATGATGGTCGCCTCATATAAAAGTATGCCGACAACCACACCCTTCCATCGAAACGCAATTAATTCTTCACGCTAGAAATAGGTGTGGCGGTGGTACTTCCCCGGTCGAATTACACTGCTTCTACCACCTATGAAATATCTTCTCGATTTCTATCTTTAATCCATTTAGTTTCTTACCTATGACATCCACGGGTAAAGAGAGTGGTTCTACTTATTCAAAATCAACACAACTACCACGACACACAATCTCAATTATTTTTTACTTTCTAATAAGATAGAATTGCTTTTAAAACAAAATCGATTTTGTCTAGATTCGTTACTTAAATACAGCTTACGAAGTTTCGGTGTATTTGACCCCGACAATGAACTGTCGTTTACGGTTACCGTTCCAATAACATGTCTAGGTTACGGGCAGTTTTTTACGGGATTTACCGCAAAGGACCATGGGTGGTCGTTTCGGTAAATTTACGCCGTTGTAAAACGCCTTTAATATTGTCTTGAATCGACACCTATAAATGCGAAATTTGTTGACTTTGAAAAACTAAAAGAACTTTTACGTGTACCATAAACTAGCCTTAAACTAATAAACAATCGCTACGATTGTATTCTATACAGACTATTTGCGTTAAAAATACAGCAAACAGTATTTTAGTGTGCTTTTTATCTTTTACATTTTGGATAGAGAACCTTTACAAGTAGTGCCTTCAACACCTTATCACGAAACGTAACAGCTAGTAAGTACCTACTAGGTACACGCTAGAAATTGCTATGGCGGAGGTACCTCTCCAGTCCAACCAAATACATTCTATCCACTTTGCAAATTATTTACGGATTCATCTTTATACTCACAACACATTAGAAAATTCTATGGATGGAGTATAAGCGCGGAAAACGTTATTGTTATCTCTATATATTAATACGTAAAGCAAACATTTGTGATTCGTTTTTAAGATACTTGCCGCAGGCGAAGGAGGATGAAATTACGCATGGTACTTTATCCGTGCGTAATTTCATCCAACCGTCCTACATCCTACCCCATCATAAACCAAACACATGTTACACTCACTACCTTGCATTTGACACATACTTAACGAACGAAATAGAACATTCTATGTCTTCATGGTTGTATAATTATTCTTATTTTAAGAATGTCTTACTGTGAAAACACATGACGTCAAAATATCAGATTTCTTTGTCAGCTTAGATAATAAACCTCTTTTTACCTTTAAAGGGAGCGTTCAACATAGGGAGCGTTTTTTAATTTAAATTACGGCCGAATTTCGACCGTTGCGACGAGTAATTTTGTTGTTATTATTAATTCTTGTAAGATGGTAGAAAGTATGTGATTTTACCGAAGAGGTACCACTGTTACACCATTTCTAACTTAAAGCAGTTCTTGCGTTTCACTGGAAGGGTGTGATTGGAGATTCAATTTTATATGAGACGACCATGTTAGTCCCCGAGAGTAGAAATGAATATGTAATTAATTTCATATAGACCACGTATTAAATTAACCATGGGCGGCAGTGACTACTTAGCAGCAGGTGAACTGCTCGCTCGTTTCTTACTTCTTCTTCTTCAACTGGCCTTTTTCCCATTTTTAATTGGGGTCGGCTCTCCTAATCATTTTTCTTCAGAGCTGGCGATTCTGGATTGTCTTTAGTGCAATATACTATTATTATAGATAATAATAGTTTTATCCATGTGAGTCGGAGTCCCCCACGTTTTTTCGGCACCATGTCTTAGGACTTTCCTGGTCATATGTTCCACTGGTCTCCTCGCTCGTTTCTTACTTCAATGTAAAAAAATCACAATACTTCGAAATACCATTCATTACCATCATTTCGATTCAAACTTCAAACCCCTAATCAGAGAATACCTAACATCTCAACCAAATAGAGCGTAAAGCCTATAAATAATATCGATACGACCTTAATTCAAGAAACTTTCGAATGTCATCATTATCACAAAGAGAAGTTAGGACTAACAGTATCCCAAATCCATACTTCAATGTGAAATCATTTTCGTCACTACTTAACTTAGAACACAGAATTATGATCCTTGTGTAGAAGACACAAGATATAGATTTATAGGAAGCCCTAGAAACCACAAATCAATTGTTGGGCTGTCCGCCCCATGTCATCATAAGGAATAGGAGGCACTATCAACGAACAACGATTTAATGAAGCAAAAGCGAGATTGAGGATAGAAACAAGCGATATGAACCAAGGTTTGTTTCAAGGTATATTGATATTATATAGAGCGCGTTCCAGAAGACGCTCACAAAGCCCAAAACGTCGTTCCACAAGACGACCGCGGTCGTTGTGCTCGCGGCGAATACGTCACTCATGATGTCGTGATTTACGCCCACGCGACGCTCACGACGACCCATCTAATAAGGTGGGTCGAAGTGATCGTTCCGCTAGAGATTATATCAGTAACGCTCACAAGCTAGTGGAACGGAAAAACTGCGGTCGTGAACGTCAATTAACGTCTAACGCACTCATTGTGGAATGGTATGTTCAATGTATGTAGGTTATGATATATGATGATGAATATATAATATACGGGTCTACCTATCTCATCAACCCATTATTGGCCCACTGCTGGGCTCGGGTCTTCTCTCAAAATGAGAGTTATAGGCCATAGTCCACCGCGCTGGCCAACTGCGAATTGGTGGACTTCACACACCTCCGAGAACTTTTTTTTTTTCTAAGAACTCTCGGGTGAGTAGGTTTCCTCACGATGTTTTCCTTCACCGAAAAACAGTGATAATTAATTTCTAATACGCACATAAAACAGTGGTGCGTGCCTGGGTTTGAACCTCGGACCTCCCGATCGAGAGGGCAAGTTTCAACCATTTGGCTATCACTGCTCACGGGTCTACCTATAACCACAAGTTATCACCACCACGCCTATTTCTAGCGTGAAGCGTTCTTGGGTTTTAAAGGATGAATGTGACTGTCGGCGCAATTTCATAATCATAAGAGGCGCCCATCTTAATCCGAGGAAGAAGTTACGCATTTATGATTAACTTCTAGTAGCATATGTGTTCGACACGAAGTTCCTTACATGTCATCGGGCTGCAGTGGCTATTTAGCATTAGATGAACTGCGGGCTATCTTAATATTTCAACCTACCTATTCATATAAGTATAATATAAGTTATGGATTCTTATACATTGTTATCAATTTAATTTACATAAACGGTTATTTATTTTAGTTTATTTTAGTTGTTGTCCGGGTAAAGTTCAGAAGTACCTAATAATTTAGTTTTCTGTTCTGAGTTTACATGAATATTTATCGATGACACTCAATAATCCGCTGGGAACAAAGCTGAAGCAAAGAAGAAACGTCATTCTGATATTCAGTATAGCCTTTCTCCGTTTATTTTCTTGGGAAGTTCGTTCATCGCTTACTAATCTCAATGAAACAAGTGTGTAAATCATTGACGTTCCACACTCCTGGGCATCGCATAACTGTTCAGATTGTCTCACCCTAATCATTTCCACTGGGTGTTATCTTTTGGCAGTTAGTGTGAAGTGTTGTTCGACCTTAATTTTGAAGATATATTACATTTGTGCTCAAATTATCGTCATATGCCTACTTCACTATATAGGTCTCTCATCAACCCATTATTGTCCCACTGCTGGGCACGGGTCTTCTCTCAGAATGAGAGAGTTTAGGCCATAGTCCACCGCGCTGGCCAAGTGCGAATTGGTGGACTTCACACACCTCCGAGAACTTTTTTTTTCTATAGAACTCTCGGGTGTGCAGGTTTCCTCACGATGTTTTCCTTCACCGAAAAGCAGTGATAATTAATTTTTAATACGCACATGAATCAGTGGCGCGTGCCTGGGTTTGAACCTCGGACCTCCCGATCGAGAGGGCAAGTTTCAACCATTACGCTATCTCTGCTCTACTATATAGGTACTTAGTATAAAATAAAGTCGCGCTGTCTGTCCCTATGTTTGTACGTATCTTTAAAACTACGCTACGGATTTTAATGAAGTTTTTTATATAGATAGAGTGGTTCAAGAGGAAGATTTTTATGTATAATACATGTACAATATAGTGGTGGAAGACTGATAATTTTAGATATTGGACATAGGCATAAATTCATAAATAAATAAAGTGCCCCCTTCTTTTTCGTGACAATTAAAAAGTTACGGGCTAACTTGTCTGTGGTGACGACACAATCCGCTCTAGGAAAGTTGCAGAAAAATGCTGGCCAAAAATCTATACTATAATAAATCTGTAAGAGGTCCCTGTCTGTACATGGAATAAATTTAGGTGAAAACCATTTCTAGAGGTCTTTAATACGATATAGAACCCAAAATAAAGGTTTTTAGAAATCTTTTCTGTTTGTCTGTTTGTCTGTTTGTCTGTTTATCTGTTTGTCTGTTTGTCTGTTTATCTGTTTGTCTGTTTGTCTGTTTGTCTGTGTGTTTGAAAACGCTAATCTCAGAAACGGCTTATCCAATTTGAATATAATTTTCACCGATGTGTTGTGGGAAACTTCACTTAACATTTAGTGTTTATTTTATGTAAATCGATTTCTAAATAAAAAAGTTATATCAGTTTAAAACTACGCAGTGTTTATTCTGTGTTCGATAAGTGTTAATAAGATATGTAACTGCATAGTTTAATTGGTTGAAACTAAACATGTTATGGTCTGTAAAATGTATTCCTTTGTTATGTATTTTTTATTGGTTATGTGTGTACCTATGTTATTTGATACTATACAAATCTATATCTCTATATCTATATATACTATTATAAAAACGAACGGATGCTCTCTCACTCATCTATTGAATAAACATCGTAGAGCCTAAACTGCTAAAGATACGAATATGATTTTTCACTAGGGGTTCCTTTTATGACGTAGACGTCAGTTAAGAATGAATTTTCTCATCCCCCCCCCCCCCAATTTAACCCAAATAGGAGATGTAAGTTTGTATGAAAGTCAGTCAATTTTGAGGCCACCTCAATAATATTTAGTATTTCGCTTTGATTTTTATGTTAAAACATAGTTTTAAACCGACTTCCAAAAAGGAGGATTAATTCAATTCAATCAATTCGTCTGTATTTTTTTTTTAATTTTTTTTTAAATTTTATATTTGTTACTGGATTTCTCCGGACTGGGTGAACGGATTTGGATGATTTTTTTTTTCATTTGAAAGGTAGTGCGTGTCATGGGGTCCCATTAATTTTTAGTTCACTTCTGACAGTGACATCCATAAGAAAAGCGCATAAGTCTGATATTTGCATTAACGATGTGCGCGATAAATAGATGAATAACTCAATTTCCCGCCAACCGATTTTGATGATTTTTCTTTTATTTGAAAGAATGTACTTCAAGGGTACTCTGATGAGTTTGATACGGTTCTGATCATAGGATCCATTTCCTTGAAGCAAATTAACGAAATTAGCGATACTCGGCCAAACCTAAGCTGTAGGAGTCCAATTGGGTTGAATGTAGAATGAGATTACTAAGCAGATATTTCCTAAAAAAATTGACCTTCAACTCTTCAATCCTGATGATGCAGGGGTACTGCTAGCCTGAACCGTTGAAGTAAGTCAATTTGTTTTTATGGATATATAATAAGATTGTTAAACAAATTTGTGGGACAAAAATTTGATCTTCAACTCCTCAACCCTGATGATGTAAGGGTATTTCAAGACTAAAACGTAAGAGTTGGCTATTTGGTACTTACGGTTATGTAATAAAAATACCAAGCAAAGATGAACGGTAAAAATTTTGACCTTCAACTCCTCAACCCTGATGATGAAGGGTTACTTCAAGCCTAAGCCATAGGAGATGGCCATTTAATGCTTTCGGGTATGTAATATGATTACTAAGCAAAGACACAAAATGAAAATTTCGACCTTCAACTCCTCACCCCTGATGATGCAGGGGTGCTTCAAGCCTAAGCCATAGAAGTTAGCTATTTAGTGCTTTCGGGTATGTAATATAATTACCAAGCAAAGACAAAAGATGAAAATTTCGATCTTCAACTCCTCAAGCCTGATGATGCAGGGTACTGCTAACCTAAGCCATAGGAGTTGGCTATTTAATGCTTTCGGGTATGTAATATAATTACTAAGCAAAGACACAAGATGAAAATTTTGACCATCATCTCCTCAACCCTGATGATGCAGGGGTGCTTCAAGCCTAAGCCATAGAAGTTAGCTATTTAGTGCTTTCGGGTATGTAATATAATTACTAAGCAAAGACACAAGATGAAAATTTTGACCATCATCTCCTCAACCCTGATGATACAGGGGTGCTTCAAGCCTAAGCCATAGAAGTTAGCTATTTAGTGCTTTCGGGTATGTAATATAATTACCAAGCAAAGACACAAGATGAAAATTGCGATCTTCAACTCCTCAAGCCTGATGATGCAGGGTACTGCAAGCCTAAGCCATAGGAGTTGGCCATTTAATGCTTTCGGGTATGTAATATAATTACTAAGCAAGGACACATGATGACAATTTCGACCTTAAGCTCCTCAGCCCTGATGATGCAGGGTACTGCAAGCCCAAGCTATAGAAGTTGGCTCGCAAGTGCTTACGTATAAGTAATAAGAATACTAAGCAAAGACACGGGATATTTTTTTACCTTCAACTCCTCCCTGATGATGCGGGATAGTGCAAGCGTAAATTATAAAAGGTAGTCACATAATGCTTACGGTTTTTTTTTAGTATATATTATGAGTTTAATGAGAGCTCATTAAACTGAAATGTGATTAATAAATTAAACTTCAATTCATCAACCCTGATAATCTAAGTACACAACTTACTTAAGCCGTATGACTTTGGTACTTATTGATTACAATACATTACGACCCGTTCCTGAGAGAACATTATGATAAAAAGTGTCACGTTGAATACCTAAATCCTGAAAATGCAGGAGTATTGTCATGTTATTATTAAGAGTTGGATTTAGCTGTAGCTTTTTAAACAGGATGGGTTAGGTTAGGTTGGAACATAAAAGAAAACATAAAAAATAAGCGAGCAGGGTGCGGGAGCGCCCTGCAAGCGGGTGCGCCCTGTTCGTATGAATTGTAAAAGTGTTTTGATTCTGTCCTTTGCTTTACAAAGAACAATTTACGCGCACAAATAGCCCGATGCACCTCTTAAAAGATCTTATCTTTGACCACATGAAACAAAATATGAACTTAGAATATATGTCGCTGTTCAGTGATATTCCAATTTTCTAATGATTTACTATAAGTAGATAATAGTGCTTTATTACCCGGAAAAGTCAAAATCAATCTTTATATCGATTTAAATGTGGAGGAGTTGGTTGAAAAAGTATATCCCGATATCTATACTAATATATAAAGCTGAAGAGTTTGTTTGTTTGTTTGAACGCGCTAATCTCAGGAACTACTGGTTCGAATTTAAAAAATCTTTTTGTATTGTATAGACCATTTATCGAGGAAGGCTTTAGGCTATATAACATCACGCTGCAACTATTAGGAGCGAAGAAATAATGGAAAAATTGGGGCAAATTATTCATCCTTGAGGGCTTCCGTTGCGTGCGCTGCGAAAACGGTACAAGATACCAAAAATATATGTATGAAATAATTATTTCTCTTGAAATGATCTAAAAAAATGTCCGCGACAGTATGTGTCTATCTTTTAAGATTAACTCACTAGAACCGTTTTCATGGTAATCAAATTCGGTCGAAATTAGTTAAGAGTTGTATCAACGTAATAATATTAATCTTTGTCCAAATAAATGTGTTGTTGATTAAGAGTATTTAATTGTGAACAAAATTGTCTTTGACATCACTTAATTTCAATGAACATTTTAGATCTTAGAGATCTTGCGTCCTTTTATCGTCGTGTAATAATACTATTTAAATACTATTTGATTTTGTTTTAAGGATATTTTTTTTTAGGTTCTAATAATTTCACAATTATTTTTTTTATATATGAGCTATATGAGTTAGCTATGTTCTATTCAAAACTAAATTGTCTCAAATAATAATAGAAAATGAAACGGACAAAGTCGTGGGAAACAGCTATAATTTATAAAGCTGAGGAGGTTGTTTGCAAAAATAAATTATGCCCATAATAACTATTCCACGCCTACGAAGTCGCGGGCACAGCTAGTTGTTAAATAAACGTGCGGCACTCGGAGACTGCCGTGGTAAAGCTATTGCACAGCATATTTTATCAACTTATGCAATTATAATTATTTCTTTATTTATGCGGTTTTTTTTTCTTTGATACTAAATAGTTAAATACTTTCTCACAAACAGCTGCTTACATATTCATCAGATTTCCGAGCAGCTCGTCTCGATCCGTACGAGCTTCGTACTGTCGTACCATATACATACACTTCGAACGCTCGGTCGCGCGGTTTTTTCGTTACGGAATTTATTAATTCGGTCGCCGCGCTCAAAGCCCGCGATAAAAGCTATGCAATAGCTTAAATTTGTTACTCTTTCATGCAAAAACTACCCGTCTGACTTCGCTGAAACTTTGCATATTTTTTTTACTGGATGAGACACATGTTACTCATTACTGTGGTAGACGTGACCAAAGCGGGTAAAGTCGCAGTAAAATCCTTGTCGAAATATAACTTCGACTTCAACTAAACGATTTCTCAAAAGAACAGAGCCAAAAATATCAGTTTCCTAATGAAAGTAGTCCCTTTAGGTCAGTGTTGCCTACCAAATGAACAGAATTTCCCGTTTAATCAGCAGTGGCTGGCTCCGTTGATTTACGTTCCTAATTAATCTCGAGTCAAGTAGGCCCGACCTTACCTTGTGAGGTGATATGTGCCTTGATGTAGAAAAAGAAAGTGCGACTAGGATATGAAAAATTCCTTACGTTAAATCCATAGCTACTAATATTATAAATGTGAAAGTGTGTATGTTTGTTCCTCTTTCACGTCGGCACGTAGCTTTTATATTATATAGTTTATATGCTGGGAGATAGGAGGACGGAGAGTGACTCTTTACCGCGCTCTCTCATTCTCATGAGGATATCGATGTTTTGTTAGTTGATACACATTTAGTAATTCCAGACGTTGTTAATAGATGGAGTTAGTTTATTTGCAAGTTCTCAATCACGCTATCAAATGCTAATTCCCTGTAACCGTGTGGGCGCAGCCGCGGGTAAGGGCTAGTAAACACATAAATATAATAAATGTTGGGGAAAATCTAAAAATAATGTTTCCCATAAGTAAAGTGCCCAATTATTTTTGAATTATAGAAAAAGCTATTTTTAGAAGCCTCTTTTTTACGCGACTGTGTTAGAAGAAGTCAGAAGACGTAAGAAGCATGTATAATTATACATATCGTCGCTTAAGTTCTAATCTAACACCGCGGAGCTCAAAAAATTCAAATTTTGAGTTAATGAATTAGTGTATCTCAAAATAATATAGGAACATATTATATTTTCATAAAAAATATTATTTTATTATGAGTATATTAATATTTTAAACGCAATATATTATTTGGTAGTTGTAGAATTAAAAATAACAATTTGAGACAGTTTATTTGCTCACCTGAAAAGTTGCTAATTTTAAGATCCGCAGTGTTAGAACTTAAGCGACGATATGCAGATAAAGAAAGAAAGAATAAGAAAATCAACCAATATAACTTCAAAACTTTAAAAAAAATGTGTGCGTGTACTAGCGTACACTCGTAAGAAGTGAAACTTCTTTATGACGTTATTTTTCAAAAAATAATTTACTATATGCAACTTTACAGAAATTGGTTAAATAAAGTTAAATTAGATAAAGTTTAATAAAAAGCTTTTAATAAACTTTATCTAATAATCTAATCTATAATAATCTATCTAATATCACGCGTGGTAGGGATAAGAAAAAGATGGCGCGTAACAGAAAAAGATGGCGCGTAACGAAAAAATGTTACACTTAATTTTTTTCCAACCCCGATAAAGAAGTTTAACTTCAACAATTGTACAGCTGTTTATAACTCCAGAATGCAGTACTCTTGTTGGAAACATGACAAGCTTTTGTCACTAGAGAATTGCAAGAATTGGGAAACAAAGTTATCCCAGAAAGTTCTTTCAGTTTTCAAAAAGTGCAAAGTGAAACGCTTTGTCCGAACTTGTGGACAATAGACTTCTTGGTACTAGAAAGTAGAACATTTTATTCGTTTCCGCAGCTAAAAATTAGACTAAACTTTGTCAAATTTTATTTACCCAGACGCGTCAGAAGGAGGCTTATGTTGTTCGAGCGTATGTAGGTATGTTTGTATGTAAGTCCATTTGTTTGGCACGCGCTACAGCCCAAACGACTCGATGGATTGTATGTATCATGTGACACCATTTGTACGATTCCGTCGGTCAGACAAAAAGAGCGGGAGGGCCGATTTTTTTGACTTTCATAACAATATGGGTATAAAATGAAAGCTAGAATGTTGAATGTATTACTGTTTTAACGCATAATCCAAAAAGAATAAATTTTATAGATTTTTTTTATATATATTTTAACCTAACGATAAGGCAGATGGGCTACCTGATGGAAAGTAAGTAGTCACCGTCGCCTATGGATATTCGCAACACCAGAGGAGGCGCCAATGCATCGCCGGCTTTGAAGGAGAGCTCTTTTCGCACCTTTCTTTTAGATCCCCATGTCAACCCCATGTCATGTAAAGTATTGAAAGAACCAAAACAGCCATTGATATGTTTTAAGGAGTCGGTTCTTTTTAATTATTTAACAATGTTACGTGTGTTTTTTGTTGATAAATTTCTGAGTTACTAGTTAGCTAGACCCCCATTTAACGCATCACCGCAAAGGTGGCGTACCGGCACCGTTATAGAGCCTATTTTCGTTTAAGTCTACAAGCATTTTCGAAAACTGCTCTGTTTAAGTTTGAAGGGTTTTATTGGTAAACTGGAGATAGTTAGCTGCTTTTTTGCTCGTCAGCCCATTATTGTCCAAACGCTTGGCATGGGCTTTCCTCTAGAACGAGTTGTAGGCCAATACTACGAATTGGTAAACTTTACACACCTTTGGTAGGTAGGTACTCAAAGGTAAACAAAAGCTAATTCAAGTAAGATTTCAAGAAGAGATATTTATTTTATTTATATTTACAGTTGCAAACTACCTATTACATGCATTCCAGTTTCAATTAAGTACATTCCTTTTTTAAAATACTCGATAGCATTTATAAAATTTCAAAATCAAATTTACCATGAAAGTTTTGCGTCATTTATACCTCCGACACTTCATTCTAATAAAACGCCATCTCGTAACACGACGATAAAGCTCCTTAACGATGTGGCGTGGAAATTTTAATCCTCATCTTGCCCTCATCAGAAGTTCGTAGTTTATCTTACTAGGATGCTTGATGGGCAATTAATACTCCGGATTGGGACCGATAACTATTTTAGCTTTAGCTGACACCGTGATGTGGCACTTTGTTGTTTATAACGGCTTTTACTTGTCACGATTAGTCGTAGTGATAGTAGTTATGGTTTAAAAAGAAAACGGTTGTTTAAAAAAGAGAAAAACATGTAAAATATATATGGAAGAGCAGTGATAGCCTAATGATTGAGACTTGGCATCTCATTCGGGAGGTCCGAGGTTCAAACCCAGGCACGCACCACTTATTTATGTACGTATTAGAAATTAATTATCACTGCTTTTCAGTGAAGGAAAATAACCTGAGGAGTTCTTTAAAAAAAAACAAACGTTCTCGGAGGTATGTGAAGTCCACCAATTCGGACTTGGCCAGCGCGGTGAACTATGGCCTAAAACTCTATCATTCTGAGAGAAGACCCGTGCCCAGCAGTGAGACAGTAATGGGTTGACGATATATATATGGACCTATAGACCAACCAGGCGACCCCGAGAAGAACGGGGATATTGTCGTAAAAACTTGAAGATGCGTGGGCCCAGCCGTTCACTTGCATGGAACCCGATGGTTGAAACGTCTTTGGAGGACTCCAGTTGCGTTCCTTCAGAGTGCTAAGAATAGACATTGGGAGGGTTTAAGTGCAGTAAAATCCCAACCTAACCCGATATCGCTCTCACAGTGTCGGGTACCTTCTAAAGGTTTCACCCTAGAGAACAGAAAAAGTGTAAAATACAATACTCCGCAGTCCATCACAAAACAAAATGTTAGTTAAATATTAGTCCATAGAAAATACGATTTCATCTATCACATAGGCGATAAAATAAATATTTAAATAGGATATTTTACGTTTTTTTCTCCACTGTTTTCGGTATATTTTACGAAACCCATAATACAAGGTAAGAAAAAAATGAGAGAGAGAGAGAGAAGATAAAGATATATAAGGCCGAACTAGGTATTAGGTTTGACATATTGATGTTACGGAGTCTACATTGAAAACACACAGCATTAAAAAGTGGATTATTTGTATCTAAACAATCGTATAGTAAAACAGACGCCGAATCAGCGCCCGGTGACAAAACAATTAGGACGGACGATAACTACAAAATATATATTTAGGTATTAACTAATTCCAATTAAGACACGAGCGCAATCTGTACTTTTAGGTACGCATAAACCCTATTATAATACACTCGTACGTCCTATAGAGGACTAACTAAAAAATCCTCGGAATTAAAAAAGTATTTTTAGTTTTAATGTAAGTACTAAATTAAAACTTAAGTTAAAAATCATTATTATAAAAAACGTCAAAGAAGGCCTACGTCCAGCTGTGGGCAGCAAAAGGATCTATAAGTTTCCATCACTCACTGCTGGACATCTTCCCCAAATTATGGTGTACGAGAACGCTTTGTCATAGGTGCTGGGGATACAAAAGATTGTCAAACGAGACCTCGGCTGGCTATAGTTGGTTACAGAACATTTTCAGGTAATCTAACTTGCTGCCGGAATAACGATACCTACTACTTACGATTAGCCAAGTAGGTACGGTCCGCCAGTAGCTCCTATTCTTTCCAGGACCCTAGCAAAGCTTTACGTGGTCCACACAAAACACGCACACACGCCAGCAATAAATTTAAAGGCTTCACTTTGATCCACATACTTTTACTACACAAATAAGTAGTTTGTAACTTCACAATTATAAACATAATAAGTTCCACACACACGATTTTGTACGCGCCGGTTAGCAGCGATCGTTTCGACGACGCTCACGCCGCCATACTGCTTTCCAGAGCATGGCGACGGACTACCCTCCGATTGGATGAACCGTATGAGTATTTGAAATAACTAGTCACCCGTCACATCGGTCGAAATTCGACCGTAATTTAAATTAAAAAACTAAACTTCATATTGTCCAAAGTAGTACCTACGAATATTTCTAAAATTCAAATAAAATGTAACAATTTCCAATTTTAATATAAAAAGAGGTTTAATTAGCTAAACCGCATTAAAAGCAATAGCGGGTATTTTGACAAAGACACTGACATTTCTGACGTTACGTGTTTTCATAATAAGACATTGAATGTTCTATTTCGTTTATTATTTATGTGTTATACACACTAATGCTCGGTAGTGTGTGTAATGTGTTTTTAGTTGATTTTATTTATGTTTCAAGCATTATTTGAAAAAAAAATTAACATTCTGCACTCCTTCTCTGAGTCCGCTATAACCGTGCAAAGTTCCATACTAATCCGTCCGCGGCATATTACTTAAAAATGCTTCACAAGTTTTGCTTCACGTATTATTATATAATTTTGAAATAATTTTCCAGGTGGTAGAACCAGTGTAGGCCAACCGGGAAGGTACTATCACCGCAACACTTATTCCTATCGTCAGTGGCGGATTTATAGATTTGCCGCCCATAGGCTATTCAATTTTTGCCGCCTCTAAATTTTGACATCTTAGTCCACAATCATATCAATTTTCTATCAATGAAATTTCAACTTTATAATTTGTGCTCCATCATCCTCGTTACATCAACTTTTCCCATATAGTTATTATTATTGAGAACTATGGTACCATGTTAGATCCTTGGTTATTTTTATAGCAAAGAATTATTAAAAAACATTATTTTAAGGAAAAAATATCGAAATTACCGAATCGTCATGTCGTTTGTTCTAGCGTTACAATACAAATACGACTACGCAATTGCATGCCTTAAGTGCGAAGCGCGTAGTAGGTATGCTCTATTCTTGCCTAAAAATATAAATCCGATATTTTCTCACATTGAACCGTACCTAACAAATATGATGTACATGAATATTATTTAAAAAGCAACTTATCAGAAAGAAAAATAATCGCTGAGCTTATAAAAAAAAATTTCAGTTATGATTAATTATTTTTTATTTAAAAGGAAGTAATTTTAATGCCATATCGTATGGATTTTGGATGATCGTGTTCACAGTAAACACGATAACTTTCGAAAAAATTACTTCAATTTTTTTTTAATATACTTATTTAATTGGAGAGAAGCCGTTGAATAAAAAATTGAAGCTGAGTATTGTTTTATCTTATTATAATTAATTCATTCCCATTGACATTTTCTGAAAAAGTTGGCTTTGCAAAAAAGTTATCAAATCTACTGATGTAAACATTTAATTTAGATAATTCGTGTACGACATGAGCGCATAAGGCCTGCTCATTTGGATTTTCAAAACTTTTTCTTACTACAAATAAAATAATTAACTGATAAAATGTATCGACTTTCTAATGAGCAAATTGTCTCACTTCATATTTTGTGGAAGGAATTTTTTTATTGTCAAGTCACAGTCGTTCAACTATCAGTTATTCGATTAATATGATCTCTATAAGATATTGGACTAGTTTTTTATTTAATAAAAATTAGTCAATTTTAGTCAGTATTTTTTATGCATAAAGAAATTACTTTCTGAAATTGAATTTGACAAGTTGCAAACTTGCTGCAGCAAACATGGTTATACCATCGATATTATATCAAGATTGAATTGGGTAAGCAGATCTCATAATTATTAGGTACACGGAGAAAAAATTATAGCAGTTATCAGTGAATATATGTAAAAATTACTAAATTTCGATTATAATATCGAATCGCTATTGCGATATTCTAAAAGTTCATAATCAGTAATGTATAATTAGTAAAGCGTTTAGGAATTGTTCATGCAGAGATGTTGAAATATTTATTAATTAGCACTGGATATGAGAATATTTCGATTTTTGTTAAATATTTTAATTTCTCTCCAATTTCCGAAATTCGTATTATGTGTGTATAATATTTTTTTTTTAATTTGTAAACCGAAATTAAAAAATTATGAACTAAATTTGCCGCCCCTTAAAATTTGCCGCCCTAGGCTCCAGCCTACTCAGCCTGCTGGTAAATCCGCCACTGCCTATCGTGAAGCTATTCTTGCATTTCGGTGTGGTTGCCGGCTTACTTTTATACGAGGCAACCGTCCTACTTCTCGGAATAAGCAATACATCTGTGATTGACATCAGACATAGAATTCCTTTTCTATATAAATTGTTTAGAGATATCCATGGGCGGCAGTGACCACTTGATATCAGATGGACCGCTCACTCGTGTGCTACTTCAGCCTTATAAAAACCGCAATTGATTCAACACTCTAACCCTGATATAAATTTTAAAATCATTCGATTTAATTAAAAGCTAGTTTGATTTTAAACTACGCTTACGGATCAATGGTTTGCCATATTTGTTTTGCTTGTCAATTATCATCTCACCAGGCATGCGGGCTGGTAACCGCAGTAAATGTGTATGTTACACAAGGAGACGCTCCATGATCCCCGGTAAGAGAGTGAATCATGCTATTTAAAGCCATCCTCATCTGACACAATTATGGTTACCTACCGTTTTAATTTTGTTAATTTTCTTACGCAAATTTATTCGAAAAAATAAGTTACAGTGAATTTATATCACAGACCACGAGATTGTCAGGCTGATTTTCATTTCACAATAATTTAATAGCAAAGATGAATCACTCATTAACCCAGTAGCTTGGCGAGACGTGACAGCACGTACCTAACCCAGTATTCTTGCCTAGTATTTGTATTATGATGTCACACAGAAAAGAGGTTTATTTATCGCAAATAACTATACCCTTTGGCATATTTAGTCCTAAATTCATGCCCTATAAAGTACGACGTAATACCCCCAGATTTAGGACAACAAAATAGCTGATGAAAAGTCCTAATAGATATTTCATCCATCCATCAGCCTTTTAAGGTCCACTGCTGGACATAGGTCTCCCCTAATTGACGCCACTCCAACCGGTCCTGTCCCCTCCGAGTCCAACGGTTTCCCGCTGTCTTTTTCAAGTCATCAGTCCACCTGGTGGGGCAAAAGGATAGATATTTAGTATTTTATTCTAAAACGGACATTTGAATACATTGATAATGTTTTATAAGGAAACATAAGAAAAAGACGAGATCGCACGACAATGAATATATTGTGCAAAATACATAAAATCAAGGCGCGGTTAATGTCGGCGATCTAATTACGACTGCTTTTCGAGTGCAAGTGGGGCGGTGTGGTAGTAAGGGCGACGGGGAAGCCTCACTACTGCCCTCTGGCGGTGTTGGCGCGGTTGTATATGTGTTTTGATCTGAAGGAAGACAAAAAAGGAAACGTAGGTTGGTACATATTAGCGGTACAGCTTGATCCTCAGGGGTTATAATGCTGTCCTTGCATTTCTGGGACCAGCATAGAGATTTGGCAACCCCTGACCATACTAAGATGAGGTTGAAAGGGGCTTCCAGGGTTATGATGCAAGAGTGGGAGCTCACACCAATAGGCGACCACAGGAAGAACGGCGATATGTGTGGTCACACCGACTAGATGGTGGAAATGAAATGTCTTTATTTTGTATAGGCCTACGGGGGCACTTACAAATTGCCAGTTACATTTTTTTTACACTACCACCGGATCGGAATACGACCTCAACTGAGAAAATCCCTCATGAAACTCAGCGGGTTTGACTTTTTTATTACAAACTTTTATTTAATATAATTACAATCATGTTTTTTACATGGTAATGAAAGTTAGCTCCAGTATCTTGTGGAGTGGACTTGTACGTCCACTTTGGCGCAAAAACCTATAAGATAGGGCCCGACGAGGCAACTCGCTCATCGGACCCAGGTTGTATTCCTTCGGAGATTCCACAATCCTCTTCACAGAGCCGAAGACGGCCACCTGTAGGGTTTTAGCGGTTTCACATAACCCTACGTCGCTCCCGTGGCGCCAGATATCTTTTGAAGGTTTCACCTTCGAAAACAACATAACTCGACCTTTACATGACAATTGAATTTGTAAGTAGTGGACGAATTAAGTTTCATAACCTCTGACACCTCACCACATTTTATAAATAAAAAAGTAAGCATTAATAATATTCAGCAGGGTGCATTGAATCAAAATACGTATAATATTCATTTATTTTAATTTATACAATACTTATAAATACAACATAACTAAATTTACTTGCGTGATAATAAATGTTACTGGATTTTTTTTATATTCAATTTAATTTGCTTGTCGTGAAGACCATGGTAATTAAATTGGTAACCATTTATCACTTGATAAAATTGATACTACCTTTTATGATAAATAAATGTAATTAAAACCCCCTTATGATGAAAGGCAAAAATTATAAGTTTTATGTCCTGAATCCTAATTTTATCAAAGTACCAAAAAGATGCCTTAAAATTAGCCAAATAAATATAATTATCAGGTATTAAGCTTGTTATTTGACCCTTATCCAGTTCTTAGAGATTACAATAAATACACAATTAAATAAATCAATAAAATTTAAACCCAACATTAGAAATATGGAAATATCTGGTAACACTAAATTCAATACACATAATTTTTATCCTATACACATCAAAGTCAAACAACCATTTGGAATATACCCATAAAATATAACATACTTCTTAATTCAGCAATCAATTTATGCCACCATAAATAAATACAAAGTAAATATGAATATTTTCTTAAATAGACTATGAATTTGACCGTCTTACTTGACTTACAATGACATCATATTTAACAATTTTAGGTTAGCAGTACAACTCACAAAATACCAGAATAAAAATTAGTAAAAAAGGAGTATGTTTGATCTGAAATAAAACACAAACTAATGGATTCTTAGTAATAATTAATTGGCTTTAGAAATTCACCTAACATGGCTATAATTCAGTATATGCAATAGCATATACTGTTCCAAATAAACACATTAAATGACTTGCAGTGCACATCGTAAGTAACCTAGAAGTCCATTAACATCTGTAATCAATTTCAAATAGGACAAAAACATTCTTTGCTTCCTATGAAGACAAAATTAGAGACACCATGAGTGTCTTCCTGAACATTGTAAATGAACATTTAAATAAAAGACACTAGCACTATCTGAACAGAAGATGAAGAAAAGAATTACTATGACAAGTATACAAAATGAAAAACGCAACATTTTTTGCATCAACTTACATAATATTGAACTAAAACCCTTACCTAAGAACCATGACACATGACTTCAAGCATTAATTGCTCTGCACTGCAAGTGTCAACATTGAATGTGAAAATGTGTATGTCTGTATTATTATTTTAGCTTTATTTATCAACATATATCAAATTTTTAATAATTAATGGGTACTCATTATATGCGGTTTTTGAATCCTTTTCGAATTCTTTTGCCGATATTTTGAAAAGGATTCACAAACCGCGTATTGTGAGTATTAAGTACTAAAATGTGTCAAATCCGCGATAATATTAGTCTAAAATCATATATTTCAAATTTAATAAAAGCGTCCTCTAGCATAAACCATTCTCAACCTTGAACCCTCCATAGATATGGATATGGATCTTAAACAACCACAAAAATCACTGCAAATGATATAGAAATTTGGCAAAATTTGATAACTATTTACATATTACAATTCACCAATTCACATATGCCCTAAAACTTCATCTTGAGAGAAAATCCTTCCCAACAGTGCGATAATAATAGTTTGACAATGTATGACACTTGCAGCACTAAGGGAAAGTTTCATGGCCAAACAGTTAGCCTTATTTTAATACACATGTACCATGCCATATATAAAGGTCCAGAATAATACGTAAGTGAAGAGGGCACCGAGGAATCCATTTGTTAGTAATCCGAAACGGGACACATAGTACTTGTCCCACTTGGGTCCAGCTTTTATCATAAACATCACCCACAGGACCACCACGGAGAGTACGTAGAAGGCAAATCCGTTAAGACCCGTAAGACCCAGGACACCTGAAAAACATAGATAATAATATTCTTTATTTTACTCTGAAAGTAAGAGATAAAAATTTAAATAACATCATAATAAGCAGTCTTTTGCTAGTAGCAATTTCTTCTGTTATTAAGCATAAATAAATGTTTTGTGTCTCCGTAATCAAAGAATGAAGGCTATTACTTATTACTTTAACTTAAGGCATGCATAGATTTTGGTGGATTTTTTTTTATCTCACTAAAGTAGCAAACGAGCATGCAGTTCGCATGATGGGAAGTGGTCACTGCCGCCCATGGACATCTGTAATCAACTACATACAGAACATGGGTTCCATCTGAAGTTAATCACAAATGCGTTGCTACTCCCGAGGTCTATGATGGTCAACTCACGTGAAAGTGTGCCAGCAACCACAAGAAATGCTTCACGCTAGAAATAGGTGTAGCAGTGGTACTCCCCTGGTCGAACTACACTGGTTCTGCCACCTTGAAATATTGTGTCCAATATCTCCTACATATTATGTTTGCAAATAAAACACTGAGATTACAATGTATACAGATAGTGATTAATCCAGGCTTTTTTTACTCAAACTTTGCAAGGAGTCGGACAGGCTATCTGATTGAAGACAGTCACCATAGCGTATAAACACTTGCAACACCAGATGAGTCGATACACCGTCTGTTTCGAAAGAGAGCTGTTATCTCACTTTTTCCAGGTGGTAAAAACAGTGTAGCTCGACTGAAGAAGTAACACTGCTATACCTATTTGTAATGTGAAGCTGTTCTTGCGTTTCGTTCGTGTGATTGCCAGTTCACATCTTATATCGGGAGTAGCAACACATCTGCTACTGACTTTAGATAGAACCACTGTTCTGTATGAAGTTGCTCACAGATGTCCGTGGGCGGCAGTAGCCACTTATTATCAGGTGAAACCGATGAATTGTACTCATGTGATATTAGCGTACCAGCGGTGGATCCCGACAACGCAGCCATAGAAGTCCTACAATACTCGACAACAGCCGCATTATTCCTTAGCGCAGCCTCGCTGTACGCCACCGGCTCAGGTTTGTCATCTTTTACTCTTGCTGACATATTTATTTAATTATTGCCGAATTAATAAATAAAAAATATCTAAAGCATCAACTATTTCGATGACTATTGAAGTTAATTGAACTTTATTAATGACACTGACAGATAGGTAATGATGACATTCCACCAGCAGTCGTGCCCACAGATTATTTAGAAGTACACTATTCCTCTCTGGTAATTAATTTAATTTTTCATTCGTCCTGTGACAAAAATAATTGAAATAATGTATGTTTTACAGCCAATAAATTAAATTTCAGGATGAGTTCTTAACTCGAATTATATTGTGTGTGTGTAGATGTAAGAATATGTCCTATAAACATGTAAATACAAGTATTGATATAAAGGAATTATGTAGGAAAAAGCTTTAAGTAAATATATTTATGAAACGTTACCATTAAATTGACGAATTAAGGCATTATTTTTCATACTAGTTTAAATTTTAAGTAAGTAATTTAAAGTATGTATTAAACATAAATCTTTACGTTTTCAAGTAATTTAATAAATGCCATTTTTTTCGTATTAAATACTTATTAATTATATTTTTAATTTAATAAATGTCATGGGGATAATTTAAAGCGCGCAAGAGTGAAGCCAATGAACTTGTGTGCATATGTATATATGCAACATATGACATGTTTGTGTAGAACTGCCGTATACAAACACAGCTATACTCACACATTGACATCATTTTCATAGTGGTTTTCGCGGCACTAGCGTTGTTGAACTTATTTTCTTTTTGAGTAGAAAGAATAAGTGTAAATAATTGTTGTTTGGTGTTTTAATTGTGAGGTAATGAGTGACAGTGTTTTTACATTTAATTTTTGAGTGTAAAAATCTTACAGTTGTTATTATTTAGCAGTAATGAATTTGCGATGGCGCGTGGAATGACGGCTGTAGTGGTCCCTGCTTCGTATGAAAATAGGACTTTGCTCGGATGTAGATGGGACGCACAGTGCGAAATTGTAATATTTCGCAACTGTATTACCGAATCTATATTATAACAGCATTGAATTGTAATAAATAGGTGCGGGGCGTTTGTGAAAATGAAAATTAAGTTTTCGATAGCTGGATTTTGATGCAACAGTATGGATACCGCATAATCTACATTGTTTGAGCACAGATTTCAATCATTCGCGTTCTAGATCCGCATGGAAAGATTTCGGATCGATTCAGTCACTTTTTTTATTCATAAAATTGCATTTTGAAGTTGTAAATGCCTGATTTTGTGTGTACAGTTCGAATAACCTAGTCAACCCTTAATACAAAACTTCATTTGGATTTTTTTTGTTTCAGATTGTGGTTCTTTGACGTCTAAAAGGCATTAGAACTGTATTTTAGACATTGACACGATGATCCAATGTTATTTTAGGCCAAAAACGGCGATAATGTTATGTTTTTAAAATACGATTTTTCTATACATGCATAGTTGTTAAATCAAAATTTTGGATGAAACTGAAACAAGATGGAGGAATTGGAAGATAATTTGAGTTCGGAAGACATAAAGGACACAGATAGTCCATCTGTCAAGATTAGACCCAAAAAGAGATCCTTAGTCGAACGGGAGTTGGAGACAAATTTGACTGAACGGATAACATCCCCAATAACCAATGGTGACAGTACTAATACAAGTAGGTATGGCAGAGCTCGTCGTCTGAAAACTGAGTCTGAGACCAACGATACAGAAAAAGCCATGCGTACACTGAAATCCCCACAACACGATAAGTCCACAACAATAAAATCACCTGTGTACAAGATGCACGCCTCTAATTCTCCCATTAGAGTCGAATCTCCCAACAAAATACAATGCAGTCTCGATCATCAAATTGAAAGCATTTACAACGAAAACATATCTCTGAGTCGCTTTGGAGATGAGAAAAAGTATATATCACCAGCAAAAAACTCTCAGAAAGTGTATGTAAGGAAGGATTTGATACAAAGCAAGGAAAAAGAGGAAACGGTGACATTGATAAAACACATATACTCTCCCGTACGGAGCAATCAGAAGTCACACACACACCTAAGCAATGTTCTAGAAAGATCTGAACACTTTGGTTTGAATAATAATAAGCAAAATGGGTACTTAGATAACTCCTCAGTTGTCAAGACATTAGATTTTGATGGTAATAAAAAGAAAAAGGCAAAAGAATTTACTGGTTTAATGTCTAAGAGTGATCTATTTGAGCTGGAAGCAAAATGCGAATACCAGGTTGGAGACTTGGCCTGGGCGAAAATGGGTACCTACCCATTCTGGCCTTGCATAGTAACCAGAGACCCCTATAGTGGGATGTTTGTTAAAAAGAAGTGTAAGTATCTAGCAATGTTTTATTTTTGGATTTCGTGATATTTGCGAAAGTATGTTTATTATTTTGCTATTATTTTATAAATAAAAACTTAGTTTGATTGATTCACGATGGTAAATGATATGCTATGTGTTAGTCTGGTTCATAAACTCCCTATCTATCAAATTTTATTCAGTACTTTTAGTGTGAAAGAGTAAGAAACATCCATCCACGCTTGCTAATATGTGCCTAATTATATAATAAAGATAGAAGACACAAATGGGTATATGGTCTATTTAATGGGTCTCTTGTCAACCCATTATTGTCCCACTGCTGGACACGGGTCTTCTCTCAGAATGAGAGAGTTTAGGCCATAGTCCACCGCGCTGGCCAAGTGCGAATTGGTGGACTTCACACACCTCCGAGAATTTTTTTTTTTTTTTTAAGAACTCTCGGGTGTATAGGTTTCCTCACGATGTTTTCCTTCACCGAAAAGCAGTGATAATTAAATTCTAATACGCACATAAATCAGTGGTGCGTGCCTGGGTTTGTACCTCGGACCTCCCAATCGAGAGGGCAAGTTTCAACCATTAGGCTATCACTACTTGGCTTTAACTCAATGGTAACATAAATTACCTCATCCTATTAAGAGTTTTGCTCTAATCTAATATTGATCAAAGACTTAGGAACCAAGCTAAACAATCTATAATTGCCATTTCTGATTTTAAGAATTTAATCCATAATGGCACAAATTCCTTATTATCTAAGCCAATTGCGATTAATTAATAACCTAATTTAATTTACATATTATAGCCTTTTTTTGATACGATCATAAAAAAATAAAAAAATTACATGCATAAGTATGAATTAGATAAAATTTAATTAATAAAATATTACAAAAAAAAAACCCATACCAATTCTAATGGCAATAAAAAAGGAAATCTCATTTATGTAAAGAAAATAATAATAATATTCTTTATTGTACCCATAAAGTATACATAGCAAAGAAATTTTAAATTATTAGAAGATACAAAAGGCCTATAACGAACGAATAAACAACAAATACTTGTAATAATAGAATTTTCTGTTATGCAAATATAGTAGAATTCGTTGAATGGAATATTTATAATATGGTTCATTTATATCGAGTAGTTTGGTGGCTGATTGAGCATATATCTTGTTATATGACTTAGTTTTCTAATTCCTAGCTTATATTAATTATATTTGCTTTATATGCTGAATTTCTGAGCTATATAGGTGTATGTATATGAATAGAAATAATATATTTATGCATGTTATATGAAGTGAAGCAAAATTTCTTGTTCCTCATGCTGACATAAGGGGAAGCGGATGGTAAGTTAATTCACTATAAGTTTATTTTTAAGTATGTGAATAATTCTAGGTAATAATATTTAATTTTTACCTATTTATAACTTCTCCTATATTTTGTCCTATTGTCTCCTATAGTTTTATATCCCCTTATCTTATATTTTCTTTTTCTCCTTTCATAGGAATAAATAGTTGTGATAAATCTGATGAATGTTTCATCAGATTTATCAAATTAGTCACATCTTTCTCAATTTATACAATGATAGGAAAAAATATTACCAGTGTCAAGTAAGGACTGCTAAAATTTCTACCAATTTAAAATATTTTTTTATCTTGTAAATTCAATTTTATTTTTGTATTCCACAATTATTACAAGTACATTTGATTAATTTCCTGTATTAGCTGTAATATTTTAAATTCCATAACTTATTAGTGTAAAAGTTACGAACTTTTCTTAATTACAGCACCACAGGCACTGTAGGATACACTAATTACTATGCTGATAAAATGCAATTCCATACAAATAATTAAAAATTAATTATCACTGCTTTTCGATGAAGGAAAACACCGTTAGGAAACCTGCACACCCAAGGTTTCTTTGAAAAAAAAGTTCTTGGAGGTGTGTGAAGTCCACCAATCCGCACTTGGCTAGCGTGGTGAACTATGGCCTAAAACTCTCTCATTCTGAGAGAAGACCTGTGCCCAACAGTGGGACAATAATGGGTTGGCCCGATACAAATAAGACTAAAATAATAGTTACCCCTGCTGCAGTGATAAAAACAAATCAAACAATTCAACAATTTTAATAAATATTTAGCCATGATACATATATAATTATGTAATTTCATTTTATAAGTCTAAACAAAATGTATATAAGTTATGAAACAATTAATGGGACTTATTTAATACTGTGTAGTGTTTTATATGTTATGCTTTATATGCTTATTCATATCAGCTTATTAGTAATGTAATTAATTATAATAAAATGTATATCTCATACAAAGATATGATAAAAATGTTGATCTTAATTTATCAAATGCAGTAACAGGATATTTCATTGTAAATAATGATGTTTGTCGTTTCATTTTAACCTTTTACATAGTAATATTTTGACTTGAATTTAGTTTAAAAAATGTAAACAATATTAGACATAGTATAAATAGGTAGTAGTTTTTTCTTTGTCCACCAATTTACACTTGGCCAGCGTGGTGGACTATGGCCTAAACTCTCATTCCGAGAGAAGACCCACACGCAGCAGTGGGACAATAATGGGTTGATGATATATATTTTTCTTTATATTGTATTATTAGTAACAAGTATGCAGCCCTCTTGATGGTTAGTGGTCATTGTCTCCCATGGCCACCAGGGGCTAATCCTTATGAGGCTAGGATCCTAGTCCAGGTGGTAGAAACAGTGTAATTCGATCAAAGAGGTAAAACTGCCTCACCTTTTTCTAGTGTGAAGCAGTTTTTGGTGAAAAGGTAGATGGTAGGTAGATGCCTGTTCACTTTTATATGAGTCAACCATCTGAGTGCATGGGAGTAGCAATGCACCTGACCTTGATTTCGGATAGAACCTCTGTTCTATATGAAGTTGCTTACAGATGGCAGCGGCCACTTACCATCAGATGGACTGCATTCTTGCTGGCTACTTCAATATAACAAAATTGAAATTATAAAATTCTTGTCAAGTTTTGTTTGTTTTTATAATATTTGTTCTGTTGTTATGTACTATATAACAGTGGAAACTATATAATTCCTATGTATATTATTTAAGTTACATTTTTGTATCTATAAAGTGAATTGTTTGTTTCCCAAATAAATAAATAAATGAAACCGAATCCCATCTGAAGGTTGACCACTGGTGCATTGCTAACCCTGTGGATAGGGTTTAAACAGTTTTAAACACTCTATTATGAATTAGTCAAGTGTTTACCTCAGCTCTAAATATTTATTGGCATTGGCCTATATTCTACTACCATTACCTCACAATAGTTAAGGGCTATTTTTGGTGCATGGATACATTGATCATCATAATTATAATATGAATGTTCTATAATTATAGTATAGAGATTTTATCCATGATTTTTCAATACCTACATATATCGAAAAATGACTTGAGAGCATAAATAATTTCAAACATACTCGATTGTTTTTAACATAAGCAATATTACATACACCATTATAATTAAAATATTGATATTAAGACTTTTTGTCATCCATTTTAGTGTTTGGCCGCGTTGACCGAGACGTAATACATGTGACGTTTTTTGGAGACAATGGACGTAGGAGCTGGATCGTGGACAATATGCTCAGGAAATTCTTGGGCCAGTTGGAGTTTGAAGAAACCAGGGATAAGTTCACTCCAGAGGTATTACAGATTCATATTTAGATCTTGAATGGTTTTGAAGTTATGGTTGTTATAACTACGACGACCGCGTGGCCGACCGGTTACCGTACCGGGCTGACGTGCAGTGGTTCCCGGGTTCGATTCCCGGCCAGTCAGGTATCTGAATGATGAGTTTAGATTCTTGTTCTGGGTCTGGGTGTTTGTGTATTCGTCTTTGTGTGTGTCCATGGTACCCACAATACGGGAGAAAAGCCTACTGTGGGGCTATGAGTGTAGAAAGCGTTAAAAAGCGTTAACTCTAATGAATACTTTTTATAATGTTATATGAACAATTTGATTTATATGTGCAACATGAAAATAAAATTATACCTTTTTACATGTAAAATAATTTATTTATGTTTATTTTTCACTTCAAAATTATTGCATTAGAATTTTAAATTACATGAAAACTGTAGGCATGAGCCGAGTTAAATGTTTTCTAATATCAACATATTAAATTTCAGGCACGGAAGAAAGATCCAAAATGTGCAGCATTCTTTGTTTCTGAAAGAAAATTGACGCAATGGACAATTTCTGTGGAAGAGGCAGAAACATTGCTGAGAGAACCTAAGAGATTGAGAATAGATATGTTGAATGATATGCTCAATAAAACTAGAACAGTCAAAACCACTCCTAAAGGAAGTAGAAAGATTTCTCGAACAGATAGCGATGTATCGCTTAGCGAGAGTTTGTATGATACTCTGTTCTCTGAAGATGATTCTAAAACTAATGATTTGGAACGTTCTAAAAGTAAGACGAGAAATAAATCGTTAGATGTATCTGAAGTGGTAACAGCATGCCTTGATAACATGGCCGCCAAAACGGGTATAACAAAAATACAGAAACAGTCGCATATGGATAGGTGGTTGCAAAAGGCAAAATCGAAAACGCCAGAAAAATCTCATTTGAAATCTCAAAGTCATAGGCAAGACAGAAATAAGAATAAAAGTAGGACAATAAATAAAGAATATCATTTAAAGCCATTTCGGTTTACAACATCTGGCAATGAATCAGTAAACGAAACTGATAAGTTACAATCGCATCAAAATGAGCACGATTATAGTAGCCAGTTTTCAAATGATATTTTAATGCAGGATGTATTAAACGAACCTGAAGGTGATTCAACAGTGAATTCAGAATTTGGTAGCGGTCTTGGAATTATTTCTAAAGTAGAAAGTCTGAGTAACAAAAATGTAAACGATGTTACCGCTATTACTCAGGATAATGAAATCGTCTTGAGTGAAGACTGCATAATAGGTGAAGAAACTATAGTTGAATCTGATGATGTTGTAATAGAGTCCGATGGAATAAATAGTGTTAATATACCAACAATACAAGATGACACTGTTAGTATCATAACAATAAATTCTGAAGACAGTGAAAAAAATAATGATAATAATGATACTGCTTCAGATAGTCAAACGAGTAGATCAAATGATACAACTGATGACCTAAATACTGTAAGTTCAATTAATACAAATGATTCTAAAATGGATGCAAATGACATATCTGACACTGAAGATAGTTCTGATGTAAGCTCTGTAAAAACATTAAACAGCCTTAGAACTAATGGCCATTGTGAAGTGACGAATGATAAAGACTTTTATGATGACCAAAAATCTGCAAAGGAGAATAAAAAAGTAAACAAAGTTGTTTTAGACGAAGATGAAAGTGACATCAGTATGAGATTGCATCCAAAAATTGTTCAAGACGTACCAAATGATGAAGATCAAGAAAAACAAGACGTAAATATTGTAAAAAACATTCTAAGTGATAAATTAGTTGGTAATACTGTTGACTCTGTTAAGACTGATTTTATAAGTGAAATGAATGAAATGTCTATTGATGAAAATATTACTGTGAATGATGACTCTAATTTAACAATTCCAGAAACCAACGGACACACAGAAATAACCAGTATAAATGACGAAAGTAACAAAGTAAGTGATTATATAGAAACTAAGACTTCAAAACATATTAATAACCAAGAGTCAAAAACGTTAGAAGATAATAGTAGCACAGATAGCTCTCAATATAATGTTACCAATAATATGTATAATAAGGAAATATCATTTAATTGTAATAAGCCTTTAGTTGCTTCTGTAAATAATATAAGCTCAGATATATTCTATGAAAAGAATACTCAAGAAACAGACAGTTTGACTACAGATACGTCGGACAATGACTCTGTGATATCAAATAAATTTAAATCTAAGAATATTACTGGATTCTTAAATGGATATACACATGATAAAGATGACTTAGACACTAACTCAGGGACAAGAAATAGTGATTATTATTTATCATCCGAAGACGAAAGAAGCTCCAATTCAACTCCAGTTGACATTAATAACTTTAATGATTTTTCCAATGTTAATAAGTTGAAAGCTAACCTAAGACAAAGAATTCATAAAAAAATGAATTTAGAGCATGTGTCTGAAAATCATGACGATATGTCTGAAAGTCATGATTCACTTGAAGAAGATAATTCTATTGTACATAAAGACATAAATATACAAGATGATAATAGTCAACAAACTACTAAGGAAAGCGAACGCTGTTCCACAGAATCAAATAATACTTGTGAAACGGAAAAAAGTATGTCTAGTGACGATCAAACTGAAACAACAGATAGTATGGATGTAGACGACTTTACTATGGATGCTCTTTTACCAAACGGTTGTCATGAGCCTAGGAAAGAGTGTGAAAGTGAATCTATTAATGTAATTAAAACAACTACACATGTAGATCTTAGTAAAGAAAAAGCTATTATGAACGGTGATGAATTAAGGTTAACACCCAGTGGTTTAGAGATTAGCAAAGAAAATACCATTAAAAACGAAGTAGAAACTACAATTGATGATGAAAAAAAAGAAAAAGACGAGGACACAGCATCTATTATTTCCACTGATAGTGAAGTTTCATTAAGTAAACGTAGAATGCGGTGGAAGGTCGAAAAACAAAGTGAAAAGAAAACGACTGCAAGTAAGGGCACGGAAGATCCCGAATTTTTGAAATATTTAGAGCTTAAACAGGACGCCATATACGATGAGCACCCTGAATTAAGTCAGGAAGAAATCACTACATACTTATATAACACTTGGTTGTATGAAGAAAGTTTAAAAACTGATAGAAAGAAAACAGATGACATGGAATCCGCAAACATGGTAAAAGGTTTACAATCAGAAGTTGCTACGCAGCCAAAGAAAGTGAGAAAGCGTATTAAAGTCGAAAAAGAAAAAGATTCCGAACCAGTAAAGGAAGCAGAGGTAGTACCTAAACAGAAACCAAGAAGAAGAACTGTAAGACCTTCTTACAACGAAGAATACTCGGATATTGAAGAAGACCTTGAAGTGTTTCCTATATTTAAACCCATTCGAAAAGAATTAAAAGTTCTTGTAACAAAAACTGATATAGGAACTGAAGCCGTTGAAACATTAGAAACGGTTGAATTCGAAGAAGAAGAGGAAATAGATGAAATTGAAGAGTATTTTGCGCAGTTAGCGGAACCAAAACCGAACGTATTCAAAGGGTTACTAAGAGAGAAAGTGTGTGAAATTTGCGAGAAAACAGGCAATCTTGTGAAATGTAAAGGCTGTAGTTGCATGTTTCATATCGATTGCGTCAAGAAAGAGACTGATATTATCGAAGTGCAAGCACCTATGAAGGGGAGAAAGAAAAAGAAGAAGTTTAAAGGTCGAAAATCTAAGTCAGATGAAAACGGCTTAGACGAAAGCAGTGATGCGAACGTGTCAGAAGAAATGGCGAGTACATCGATCGATAACATAGAGCCCGAGTCTCATATAGTCGCAGACGCTGATGATTTCGAAGCTCAACTCGCAATAAAAATGAAAGAGTTACTCGGCGAAACTGAGAACGTGGAATATGACTCGTTTTCAAGCGACGACGAGCTCGATTGGAGCGACACTGAAGCGGGTAAATGCGAGATTGTGGACATAAAGTTAAAAAAGAAGAAACACGAACTAACAGACTACTCGGACTTCAAGTGTAATAACTGCCAAAAATATGACGTACCGATTTGCTTTGTATGCAGAAGCGCGGAATCGCCTAAAAACAGCGCGTTGCATCGGCAACGGTGCCAAGTACCGCAGTGCAATAAGTATTACCATTTAGAGTGCTTAGAACATTGGCCTCAAACGCAGTTCAACTCGGGCGATAGTGCGAGATATAACAAAAAGATTAATGAATACTTTGAAGCTTTGTCTTGTCCGAGGCACGTCTGTCATACATGTGTGTCAGACGATCCAAGGGGATGTAAGACTAGGTTTAGTGGTGATAAGCTGGCAAGATGTGTGCGATGTCCAGCGACATATCACTCGTTCACAAAGTGCCTCCCAGCTGGCACGCAGATTTTGACTGGCTCCCATATTATTTGTCCGAGACATTATGAGCATAGGTGAGTTGTTTTTTATTAATATAATATGATAGAGTTAATTTTAGATATTGGCGAGCATATATCAGCAGAAAACATGAAGACCCGCGTGGCCGAGCGGTTACCGTACCGGTCTGACACGCAAAGGGTTCCGGGTTCGATTACCGGCTAGACAGGTATTTGAACAATGAGTTTAGATTCTTGTTTTCGGTCTGGGTGTTTGTGTATTCTTCTTTGTGTGTATCCATGGCACCCACGACACAGTTGAAAATCCTAGTGTGGGGCTATGAGTGTAGAAAGCGTTTAATATGGCGAGACTTGGTAACATTATCTTTAGTTTAAAGGCGCATTCATATTCGTTATGCCGTGTTTCTAAATGTAAACGATAACGCCTCTTGTGGGCGCTGGAAGTTCACAAGGAGATGCTAAAAGGCTCACATAAAATTGAGGAATGTGAAACCAATTTTGGCAGTGCTGGTTAAAATGGTGTTTTTTTCTTATACACCCATTTCTTAGACACTCCATTGAAAGTTTTGTTCGAGTGTGTATCCCGTTTGAAGCTTTAATTGAAATGGCCACTTTGAGAAACTGTTGCAATGTGAAAATAATGCGACCCGACTGTCTGTTGATCACCGCATTTGCATAAAAATACATTAAATTAAATACTACCTTGTACCTGATAAAAAGCTAATACATGGAATATATTTCAATAACACGCACGCATATTCTTCACTTAAATAAATCCTAATTGTATAATGATTTAATCCCTTGTTTGTCCTCAGGCCAGGCAAAGTCCCTTGCCACGTGAACACGGGCTGGTGTTTCATATGTGCGTTAGGAGGTACCCTAATCTGTTGTGAATACTGCCCGACGTCCTTCCACGCTGAGTGCCTTAATATTAAACCGCCTGAAGGTAATTGTAACATTTAATTGCCATTTTCGTTTTATTAAAGTAATGATACGTTTATTAAAATTAATTGAAGCAAATATATTTTCATTATTTGTTCTGTCGTCGTTGCCACTGGTTGCCGAATATTTGGACTGCCACGATTGTTTAGGGTTTAGTATAAGTAGAATCAGTGTAGTTCGACCGGGGAAGTACCACCACTACACCAATTCCAGTGTGAAGCATTTCTTGCGTTTCGATAGAAGGGTGTGGTTGAAACTTGCCCTCTCGATCGTGAGGTCCGAGGTTCAAACCCCGGCACGCACCACCGATTTATGTGCGTATTAGAAATTAATTATCACTGCTTTTCGGTGAAGGAAAACATCGTGAGGAAACCTACACACCCGAGAGTTCTTTAAAAAAAAAAGTTATCGGAGGTGCGTGAAGTCCATCAATTCGCACTTGGCCAGCGCGGTGGACTATGGCCTAATACTCTCTCATGAGAGAAGACCCGTGCCCAGCAGTGGGACAATAATGGGTTGACGACGTGTGGTTGCCGGCACACTTTCACAAGAGGCGACCATCATAGTCCTCGGGAGTAGCAACGCATCTGTAATTGACTTCAGATGAAACCCATGTTCTGTATGTAGTAGATTACAGATGTCCATGAGCGGCAGTGACCACTTACTATCATGTGGACTGCATGCTAGTTTGTTACTTCAGTTAGATAAAAAAAAATGTATGGAAAATGAAATTGAGAACAAAAGATACATTCTATTCTTTAGATTGTCATTAAACATTATTTTCTATAAGTTCATTCTTGTAAATGACATTATCTAACTCAAATTATTATCGAACTCAACCGATTCTCTACTAGGATTTATATTTATTTTATTCGATTGTTGCAGTTGGCGGCACCGCTATACGAATTTCAAATCAAATTATTATAATATAAAATGTCGTAAAACTTTGTTTTCAGGTGGTTATATGTGTGAAGATTGTGAAACGGGAAGGTTGCCGTTATATGGAGAAATGGTGTGGGTGAAACTAGGGCATTATAGGTCAGTTAAAAGTGTTCAATTATTGATCTTAATTACCATAAAAAGTTGATCTATTATTTTGGTCAACTGTTCTAAAATATATATGACGGAGGGGGTGGTTCTTTTTCGCTCATCGTATCAGGATAACCTACTGTGGGCTCTGTTAGGGAATGTTAGCACGAGAATAAATTGCAGACTTGATTTTAACACACAGTATATTGCCGAATTAAACTTGTTACAATCACTGAATTAATCAAAAGTAAATTAAGTAGGCAAGTAATCGTAGCACTAAGAACGCGGGATGATTTTAGAGTTGTCTGCTTCGGCCGACCCATAGATAAATACTAATATACTAGAGATAGATGTGCAACTCTCGATTCGTTCCAAATAACTGTGTACCCTGATCAATAGATGTCTCTGTTTCAATTATTTTGGAGTGACCGCTAGGTGGCGCTCTTTTGTAGACATATTATTGTTTCCAATAAAATTATAGGCCTATTTTAAAACGTTAAGGCTGTATATAAGAATAAATAACATTATATACAGCCTTAACATCTTAACAAGCATTCTATGTAAAATAAATAAAACAAAGTATTCATAAAAATAAGTTTTTATTAGTCCATAAAAAATTGCCAGGTAATCGTCTTAGTAATCTTCCAAGTCCAAGATCCAAAAAGCCAAGTAATCATAAAGGCAAGAGTCCAAGTAAATCCGTAAAAGAAAAGCCAGGTTATTGTTTATCAAAATGAAGCACAAGGAAAATATTTCTGCAAAAGTTTAAACCGCTAACAAATCGCACCAAATTCAAAACTTTTCTGACAGATGACAGAATAACTATTGTGTTGCCATTTCTACTACACACAAAAACTACCATTATTTTATAATTTATTTTTAAACTAGTTGACCCGGCGAACTTCGTTCTGCCTAAAAGTCCATTATTGATCATTAGGATTTTAAAATTAATACAAAATAATATAAATAAAATATGCAATTGCTGCAGACTTTGCAGAATGCTCTTTCCACTGTAGTGTTGACCTTTATTAAAAATATGAATTTATAAAACAATAAAAAATATTTTCAAATACTTTTTGTTGATTAATCTTAAGTAGGTATAAATATTTTTGGAGTTTTACTGTATCTACAAATTCTACCATAATTCGTACCACAAAGTCTTAAATATACCTGGCAATGTTTTTATACATAGACGTAATGAAAAGTTTCATTATACGCAAAATTTATTCAAATTTTAAAATAATGTTTGTTTATTTATATTATCTTATAACTAAATACAGTTTATATTTAAAAAAATATTACATCTATGATGAAAGTCAATTGCAAAAATAAACCAAAAAACTTGGTATTTTTTGGCATTAATTACAGAAGCGCCATCTGTTAAAAATATGATAAAATGAAGCCTCAATATTTGTACCCTGACCACTAGGTGGAGCCTCTTTCCATACATTTTTTCTTAGATAATATTTCTATGAGAGTTTCACCCCCATGGGCCGACCGTCAACGCTAGACTGAGGTGTCGGCCATTAAACTGGTACAACCCTAACTTCATCGAACGCCACTAGATGGCGCTGGCGTTCCGGTGTTGCCACAATACCGCCATTTCCGACATATATATGTATGTGTAACTAGCTCACAGCCTTTGCTAAGTTTTATTTACAAATTTTAAGACATAGATGTCCATCCATCAGCCCTTTGATGGCCACTGCTGAACATGGCCTCCCCAAATAGCGCCACTCCAACCGGTCCTGTGCCCTCTGAATCCAACGGTTTCCAGCTGTCTTCAGGTCATCGGTCCACCTGGTAGGGGGGCGACCTGTACTCCTTTTGCCTAAACGTAGTCGCCACTCGAGGACCTTTCTTCCCCATCGGTTAAGATATATTTATTGATAAGTTTAATCTTTCGTTTCAGTGTATATAGCTGCCATTGTTAATATTTTTATTGGGTAATGTAATTGTATATGAACTTGAATTGAACTTGAACTTGGATATGGGGATAAACAAACATGCATAACTATAATAACTACATTTGTGACTGTGTGAAGCACCTTCTACACCAGTCCACCAATTCGCACTTAGCCAGCACGGTGGGCTATGGCCTGAAACTCTCTCATTCTGAGAGAAGACCCGTGCCAGCCATTGATGGGTTGGCGATGATAAAGCACCTTCTATTTACTTTATATTTAAGTATATTTAATGATTGTAGCACTTATCAATATACGCAGTCAGTATTTTTATTTTTACAATAATTTATATAATTTGCAATTATTTCATATTTCCATTTCTTTAATATTCACAAATTATCCTTGTCAGATGGTGGCCCGGCATAATCCTGCATCCCAGTGAGATACCCGAAAACCTTTTGGCCGTGAAGCACTCTCCCGGCGAGTTTGTGGTCCGATTCTTTGGTCAATATGACCATTATTGGGTCAATAGGGGACGGGTGTTTCCTTTCCAAGAAGGTAAGTTTACATGGTTTTGAGTATTTGTTAGGAATTTTACGGATACGTAAAAAATTGACAGTTAAAATCACACTCACGAGCGTTCTTCATTACACGATCTCAAAAATGTGTTAAACAAGTAAAAATGACTTATGTATATAACTGACATTGAATACCTTCAACAATTTTAACGAAATATGTGTGCTTTGTGTGTAGGCATGCGTGCCTTTGCTGTGATAGCTTAATGGTTGAAACTTGCCCTCTCAATCGGAAGGTCCGAGGTTCAAACCCAGGCACGCACCACTGATTTATGTGCGCATTAGAAATTAATTATCACTGCTTTTCGGTGAAGGAAAACATCGTGAGGTAACCTACACACCCGAGAGTTCTTTAAAAAAAATCTCGGAGGTGTGTGAAGTCCATCAATTCGCACTTGGCCAGCGCGGTGGACTATGGCCTATAACTTTCTCATTCTAAGAGAAGACCCGTGCCCAGCAGTGGTACAATAATAGGTTGACGACATGCGTGCCTATCTGTGAGTTTAAATAATTCTTGTTCTTATATTCTAGTTCATATTTTTACAAGATGATTTAGTCTCTTTTATGGTTTTTAACAGGTGACTCGGGAAAAGTGTCGAGTCAGAAGTCGAAGATCGACGCTGCGTTCACAATGGCGATGGAACATGCGCAGCGCGCTTGTGAAATACTTAAAAGTAAGTGAAAATATTCGTTTACTTTATTTATACAGTAGTATCTCTGCGTTTTTTTACGTGGAAGTTTTATCCAAACTAGTCATCCGTCGCAACGGTCGAATTTCGACCGTAATTTAAATTAAAAAACTAAACTTCATATTGTCCAAAGTAACACGAATATTTCTCGAATTTAAATAAATTGTAATAATTTTCAATTTATTATGAACGCACCCATTAAAGGTAAAAGGAGGTTTAATTAGCTAAGCTGCATTTAAAAGTAATAGCGGGTATTTTGACAAAGTCATCTGTCATTTTTGACGTTATGTTTTTTCATAGTAAGACATTGAATGTTCTATTTCGTTTATTATGTATGTGTTTTTGTCGAATGCAAGGTAGTGTGTGTAATGTGTTTTCATTTGATTTTATGTATGTTTTATGCATTGTTTGAAAATAATATTGAAGAAGAATAACTCCTGTGTTTTACTTTAAGTCTTCAAGAATGGACAGTAATGAAGACTATCCTGACGTCTCGCCCACTTCGATATATATAATTGTTGTTTTATGCAAAGGTGCAGCGCCAAACGAGGAGGAGTCCTCGGACATAGCGTCCTCTCTGCTCCCTCCGCACTACGTGAAGCTCCGCGCGAACAAGCCGTGCGGCGCGCTGTGCGGGCGGCGCGCGGACGAGGAGAGTTCTTTAACGCAGTGCGAGTGTGCCCCCGACGACGAGAGCCCGTGTGGGCCGTACTCGCATTGTCTTAACAGGTACGTTTAATACAACTGCTTTGTTGTATATAGTGTAATAAAGTGTAGTTGCAAGAACTTTGCTGAAGTAACATCTGCTTCCTTTTAAGCTTTTAATAAAGTTTAGTTAATATTCACCCTGATATAGCACTTCGACGGATGGTACTCTAGTTTAACAAAAAAGAACCTTCAAGTATATGTAAATGTATAAGTCATATTAAATTGTCTTCTCAGTAGAGATCATATTTCAGTCCGGTCAAAGTGTAGTAAAAATATTGATAAAGACCATTTGTACATTCCCCATCGATCCATCAGCCTTTGAAAGTCCACTGCTGGACATAGGCCTTCCCTAATCTGCGCCACTTCGACCGGTCCTGAGACATCTGAATCCAGCGGTTAAAGGTCGCGTCACGTAAAAAGAACGCTAGCGAGCAAGCTGCGCATTAGGCGATTTATGGGTCTCTTTGGTGGTATGAAGTGAGGCGCGGGGCGAGGAGGTTACCCACCGCTTGCATGCCCGTGCGCCATTGGTTAGTCGGTCAAACTTTGCTTCCCGCCATGTGACTACGTTACGTTCATTCATAAAATACTATGGGGCACAAAAGTTTTTGAAGTGAAACTTCTTTATCGGGGTTGGAAAAAATTTAGTGTAACATTTTTTCGTTACGCGCCATCTTTTTCCGTTACCCGCCATCTTTTTCTTAACCCTACCACGCGTGATATTAGATAGATTATTATAGATTAGATTATTAGATAAAGTTTAATAAAAATCTTTTATTAAACTTTATCTAATTTAACTTTATTTAACCAATTTCTGTAAAGTTGCATATAGTAAATTATTTTTTGAAAAATAACGTCATAAAGAAGTTTCACTTCTTACGAGTGTACGCTAGTACACGCACACATTTTTATTAGTTACGAAAATATGGTTTTTACACAGAGAAGTGAGAAAAATAATATATGACGTATATTGTTTTATGAAGAGAGAGGCTGATAATAATGAAGTTGATAATTTGGAGGAGTTTCAAAATTATCTTAATTTTTGCAATTAGATTAAACATTATACTATATTCAATCCTAACATGTTTTTAATTATGTTTAATGATATTCTATGTAGTTTGTTTTTAATGTACCAATAATGAATTAAATATTCGAAACCATAAGCTATAGGCAAATAAAACATATAGTACTTTCGAGCGCGAGTGTACCGATGCGCAAACACACTCCCTCTACTTTCATCCAGCGTTCTTTTTACATGACGCGACTTATACCTGCCGTCTTCTTCAGGTCATCAGTCCACCCAGTCCAAAATATGAATTATATTCTACTTATGAATTATATTCTACTTATATTAAAGCGTAGCGGTTGGTATAAATGAAAGACCGACGGAATGATAATAACGTGTATTGCGCTCGAAACACAAGATACAAGTGGTAAAATATATTAGACGAAATATTAACTTAAAAATTAATCGATATGCAATCCTATTTTTCAGTAAATGACCAATTACAGAGGGCGGATGATTGAACTCAATAGGTTGCGCTCGCGCCATTGCAAAGTGTGACGTCATCAGAGATCATACGATCTTTGTGCCTCATTTGCACGCATTTTGTGGTCAGTGCTTGCCACAAAATCATTTATGTTAAGTTTTATAATGTTTTTCCTCAGAATGCTACTAACGGAATGCGGTCCGACCTGCCGTGCGGGCGAGAGGTGTAACAATCGAGCGTTCGAAAAACGGCTCTACCCCAAACTGGTTCCGTACAGGACGCCGCACAGGGGCTGGGGGCTGAAGACCTTGGAGGATATTAAAGCAGGTTCGTATTATTAAAGTATGGGATTACTAATTTGTATCATGAGTATGTTTTAGCCGAAGTTTTTTATATCTCACTAGCTGCGCGCGTTGCTACGCCATCACTAAAGAAATACACAAGAAACCTTCGCGAGCTCACGAATAACAACTTTGCTAAAGATCATCGCATGATTAAAATGAATAGTTTACGATTCTATAGAGGACATACAGACATTCATTTATATATATTAAGATTAAAGTAGCAAACGAGCATGCAGTCCACCTGATGGTAAGTGGTCACTGCCGCCCTGCGACATCTGTAAGTAAGTACATATAGAACAGAGGTTCTACCTGAACTTGACCGTGGATGTACCACCGCCACACCTATTTCTACCGTAAACTTTTTTTTGTCGTTTCGATGGAAGGGTGTGGTTGCCGGCACACTTTTATATGAAGCGACCATGATGGTCCTCGGGAATGGCAACGTATCTGTAATTGACTTTAGATAGAACCCATGTTCTATTTGAAGTTTCTTACAGATGTCCATGGTCGGCAGTGACCACTTGCATCATGCTCGTTTGCCACTTCAATCAGATGAAAAAAAGTAAGTTAAAGTATTTTTATATGTATTCCCAGGTCAATTCGTGATAGAGTATGTCGGTGAGTTGATAGACGAAGAGGAGTTCCAGCGCAGAATGAGAAGGAAACACGAGATCAGAGACGAGAACTTCTACTTTCTCACTCTGGACAAGGAGAGGATGATCGATGCCGGCCCTAAAGGAAACTTGGCTAGGTGAGTGGTGATATATATTTTGAAATCGTTTGGAATTGGAATTTGACACAATGACTCGAACGTGTGGGGGAGTCCTATTACCAATGTTTACAAAAGTATATGGGTAGGGGAGGGGTCTTGCTTTGCTGACAAGATGGGGGATAAAATTCAGGTGTTCCATGAAAACCTCTGCTCTGTGTGGATCTCACTTACACTCCCGAGAGTGCTCTAAAAAAGTTTTCCGAGGTGGGTGAAGTACAACAATTCTTATTTGGCCAGCGCGGTGGACTGTGGCCCAAAAACTCTCATTCTGAGAGAAGACTTAGGTTTTACCCAAGATTTGAGTACCACCTTTTGGTTGCTACAGATGTGATGCTACCACAGAGGGCTTAGTTGGCCACCTTCGATAAGTACGTCATGCCATATTCTTCAAACCAGAACCCTGCATTGCTTAATACTGTTACAAGGTAGGAATTGGTTTCGTCCCTGTAGTTCCAGGATTAGAATAGGGCTACGTATCTCCTGCCTGTCGTAAAGGCGACTAAAAGGGGCTTCGGGAGTTGCGTGCGGCTAGAGTGGGAGCTCTAGCCGTTTGGTCAGACGACCTCGAGAAGGACCGCGGTATTCCGTCGCATACCGTTGTAAAGACGGGACGGCGCGGTGATCTGTGTGTGTGGAAGGGTTTTAGTGCGGTAAAAATCCCACAAAACCCTAGCGACGCTCTCACGGCGACGAGACCTTTTAAGGTCCCCCCCCCCCCCCCCCGAGGAAACAAAAGGCAGGAATTGGTTTGGCAATGTTGCCATTGCAGTGTAAACAACAAATAGTTCGGCTACCTTTCAATTTATAAATTCACCATAAACGGTGATACCATTCAGACCTCAAACAAGGATAAACAGTGCTAGTTTCTTAGATAAAAACATCACTCTCCTTCTGACACATTCGGATAAAACTCCCAAAAGAAGAGTGGCAAACTCCTCAATGAAGAAAAATGCCATAAGACCTCGCAAGTAACTTACGCCGAGATTTAGCAGCTTACATAAAACTAAGTTCAGTAGTGATGTAATAGTTATGACTAGCAGAACTCCAGTTTCGCCCGCGTTAAAAAAACCGTTGTATCGATTGTCCCGTGAGAATAAGATAATTTCCTACAGTAAAATGCAGCCTATAAGTAACTCCATACCAAATTTTATGAAAATCGCTCCAGCCGTTTAGACGTCAAAAAGTAACAAACATACATACAAACTTTCGCCTTTATAATATGATTAACTATTTTTGAAAAATGTTTTTTTTACTCCAGGTTCATGAACCACTGCTGCGAGCCGAACTGCGAAACACAGAAATGGACGGTTTTGGGCGATGTGCGAGTGGGGCTCTTCGCTCTCTACGACATTCCAGCTGTAAGTATTTTGAATCTATCACTATCTGCTTCATAGAGGAAAAAAGTATAGGTCAAAAGTGTAACGGTTTGTGTAACGGAAATGGTTACCCTGGAGTGGTACGTTATAATAGTAATGTGTAACGGAAATGGTTACACTGGAGTGGTACGTTATAATAGTAATACATGTCTTTTTATACATAGATATGGATATTTTTTTGTTTTGAAATAGTTTCACATTGATTCGCGCACTCGTGTTTTTTTTATCTTATTGAAGTAACGAGCATGCAGTCCCTGATGGTAAGTTGTCACTGCCGCCCATGGACATCTGTAACCAATTTCAAATAGAGCATGGGTTCTATCTGAAATTAATTACAGATGCGTTGCTACTACCGAGGACTGTAATGGTCGCCTCATATAAAAGTGTGCCGGCAACCACACCCTTCCATCGAAACGCATAAAATGCTTCACGCTACAAATAGATGTGGCGGTGGTACTTCCCACCTACTTCCCACATTCTAAGCCACGTCTAAAATCGTGTTCCAACGCACGGTTCCTCAATAACGCAACTTGACAATAGCCTCGGCGCTTGCGTTTTGGTGACCGCAGTAGGTGTTGACATTCAGTCAACACTCCCTGTAGTTCCGGGATCAGAATAGGGTTACGGTATCCCCTGCCTGTACTAAGAGGCGACTAAAAGGGGCTTCTGGGGCTGCAGGCGGTATGTGTGGTCGCATACCGTCGTAAAGACTAGACGGGGCGGTGGGCCCAGCCGCCTATCTGGGAGGAGACCGATGGGGCAACGCGCTCAGAGGATTCCGGTTGCATTCCTTTGGAGATCCCGGAGTCCTCTTTATAGCGCCGAGGACGGCCACCGAGAGGTTTTAGTGCGGTAAAAATCCCATATAACCTTGCGTTGCTCCCACGGCGTCCTTTTGAAGGTTTCCACTGAAAGACAGGGTACGATGCTATTCAAGACCGACACCACACAGCACGTCAATATGCCTCCATGCAACTTAATTAAGTGCGCTTCTAATAATATAAATAGATTAATTATTATCATACTAATATTATAAAGGCGAAAGTTTATGAGTGTGTATATTTGTTACTTCTTCACGTCTAAACTGCTGGAGCGATTTTCTTAAAATTTGGTAGGGAGTTAGCTGACACTCTGGATTAACATATAGGCGACTTTCTAGTATGGGAAAATATCTGATTCCAATGGGACAATCTATACATCGAGTTCTTAACGCGGACGAAGCTGCGGGGTTTTGCTAGTTTTGAATAAATAGATTTGTTGTTACTTTTTTACAGAATAGTGAAGTGACTTTCAATTACAACTTGGAAAGTGCGGGCATAGAAAAGAAAAGGTGTTTGTGCGGGGCGAAACGGTGCTCCGGATACATTGGAGCTAAACCCAAGCAGGTAATGTATATATTTATAACATGAAATATTAATTAATCAATCAATCAATATATAAACTTGTTTCCAGTTTAACAGTTTCCAATCAATATATATACAACTTTGTATAAAAGTTTCATTTTAATCAGTTCATTTGTTGCTTATGTGAATGAGTGAAAGGTCAACAGTTGCACTGATTATTCTATTGCATTTTACAAAATAAAACGCAATCTCGAAAATTTGTTTGTTTTTTTGTATATCGCTCATCTCTCGACACTTTACATACTTAACCGACTTCCAAACTTCTTGCTTCACATATAAACTTATTTAGATTATCGTAAGGGTTTGCCCTGCTTTCAATCACATTAAAATTGGAAGACAAAATGCATTTAAAAGTGGGAGATAGTGGATGGGATTTTCTTAACACAATACATCGTCTTTATTTATTTTACAGGCTGACCAACCAAAGAAAAATAAGTTAGCAGCGAAACGAACATACAAGAAGCGCAAAATCGAAGACTCGCCGTCCACGAGCAAGATAAAACCCAAAATAAAACTAGGGAGACCGCCAAAGCCTAAAGAATTGACAGAAATTGAAAAAGATCTGTTAATAATTAAGAACGCCACAAATGGTTTATCTAGCGACTCAGATTGTAGTGGAAGGCTTAGTAGTATAGAAAGTATTAAAGATCTGAAAGCGTCGAAGAGAAAAAGAGGTGGCATGTCTACTGAAGAAGCAATAAGTACAAGTAACTCTCCCAGTACGAAGAAGATTAAACTAAATGAGGAAAAAACAGCGGAAGTCGGGGACTAAGCTAGTATTACGGGTTGCCTACTTTAAACAGGAGGATAATAGATAGTTTTCAATTTGGCCGGGTAATGCAAGATTATTGTTGCGTTTAATTTGGTCGGATAATGATTTATAGTGCTCTTAAATTCGGTCGGATTTTTTCCTAAAGGATAGCAACGCATTTGTTGCTAATCTCAGGTAAAACTGATCGTAACTGGGCAAGATTATGGCTATAGGTGGCAGTGGCCAGTTGCTATCAGATGAAGTGCATGCTACATTCATATTACGATGAAAATCATGCAGATCACACTAGAAAAAAAATATTCCTTCCAATCCGTTTCAGTGCACAATACGGGCATATAATATGATTTGGATAAATCTTAAAAATTATAGCCACAGTACATGTTGATAGACTAAAGCCAAATTTAAGATTTAGTTATCCAGAACACAGCAAGCTAGTTTTAATTTACATAGAATTAATTACAATAAAATGCTTTTAATCCTAAGTCTTTAAATACTTCAATACAATCATTCAAATTGAATAGTTGAAACTTTGTAATTGTAAAACGATAATAGAAATTTCTTATCACACGATACAAATATACCAAACTGATATTTGTTGCTTCGCCATTATTGTCTTGTTGTTTAAAAGGCAAAGCAATGTAAAGAAACTGCCATAGTATATACATGTATGTTTCCGTGGAGTATACATTGAACGATTGTTTTTCATGTCGTCTAAGTTTCATCCATCCAGCCATCCATTCATCAGCCCTTTGAGGTCCACTGCTGGACATAGGCCTCCCCTAAATGACGCCACTAACCGGTCCTGTGCCTTCTGAATCCAACGGTTTCCCTCTGTCTTCTTCTTGTCTAAGTTTAATCATTGATAATGCTCAATGTTTGTCTCAATTAAAATAATATCGATCTTTGACGATGTAATTGAAAACACCTAATAATTTATCTATAAAGTCACCATTTGTTTTTCCTTCTTCATCAATTATAAGTGTATTTCTCTGTATTTCGGAAAATGTGCAGATTCTATTAATTTCCATAAAATTGGACCACTTGTTAAACTAGCCGCGTGCAATGGCTTTTGAATCGTGTCAGTTGGCTGTTATAATTATGTTGACATCAAATCAAAGAGAAAGTAAAGCAATGTTTACAATGTTGAAATTGATAGTTGAAATTTGTATTTTGATATTATGATCGGATAAAATTTATAACGCATCGGAGTTGTATATTGAATTGTAGATAAAATCTATTAGAAAAATCGAGAAATAATAAGGCGACGGAAAGTAAATACGCTAGAACGTACATAAAACATTTTAAAAGTCAATTGTTTATTTAATATGTTAATCGGTATACGTGTTTATCCTTACTAGGAATTTATGTTTCTGTTCGAATATCGTGCATCAATATTGTTTATTTAATGAATATGTATCTGTATACGTGTTTACCCTTATTAGGAGTGTATTATAATATATTTCTTTAAAACATGTATTGGCAGGATGGCCCATCCTATATCAGTCATGGTAGCTCACTAGTGGGCGTAAGAATTACGAGCCAGGAGATAATTACGACAGTGATTTAGTCACTATCACACTTTACGGAAATAATATATTACTGGTATTAACAAAAATAACGCTCCGACTAGCGGTGTAACCGGCAACACGTCCAAAAAAGTAATCTCTCAACGAACTCGGTCGATCCACTTTTATGCATTCCGATCGCACGACATAATCTACGCCTACCCGCTCAGTGTTGCGTAAAGAGAAGGCAGGAGCTACCCTCACTTGTCTATGTTAATAGATTACGAACAATAAAACTAAACGTTAATCATGAAATGTACGTAGATTTCCCGTCATCCACCGACATACGCATTATTCTTGTTTCCGCTTAAACATTGCGCGCTTATGTCATTGTTTTCGATCATAACTTGAAATGTAATTTGAAATGATAAGCGAAAACAAAAACAAAGCTTTTTTGAGGAAACAGTAAATTCGAACGAAGGGTATATATGTGTTGTAACATTTTGAGCGCTGTTCATTAGACGTTCACAAAGTTCACGCCCACGACCGCAGTTTTTCCCGTTCCGCTAGCTTGTGAGCGTTGCTGACATAATCTCTATTGGAACGATCACTTCGACCCACCTTATTAGATGGGTCGGCGTGAGCGTCGCGTGGGCGTAAGTTATGACGTCATGAGCGACGTATTCGCCGCGACCACAACGACCGCGGTCGTCTTGCAGAACGACGTTTTTGGACGTTTTGGGCCTTGTGAGCGTCTTCTGGAACGCGCCCTTTGTATCTTGTGTGCCTTTTGGTGGTCGATTACTTTGGGCTGGCTTCAAAGATACCACCTTTTGACAGAAACTGTCAGATGACAGTAGTATTGCATTGTCATTTAAATTTAAGAGCTGTCAGAGTGTAAATAGCTGCCTCACATTTTCATCCTAAACTGATTTTAATAAGATAATAAGTTTTTTTAATACAATTAAACTAGAAAATGAGCTTGTTATCAACCTGATGATAATTGACCACTGCCAGAACTGTCACCAACTTCATATAGATTTGCAGGTATATTACTACTCAAGTACTAATACTTGAGAAGTAATATACCTGAAAACCTACATAAATACTGATTAATTGCATATGAAGCCATCATCCTAAGATGATTGCATATGAAATTAATCAATCTGTATCGTACCGCAAGAACAGCAATTCACCCGTTAGCGTGAAGCATCACGCTAGACATAGATGTAGTCAGTGGCGTAGCTAAGCGTGGGCCATCGCCCACGGCCTCGCACTTAAAGGGGTCTCCTGAGGCCTCTTTGGAGGACGAGGCGGAGGCATTTTCAAGGGCACCATGCAATAGAATCATGCAACGGGGCCTCGCTGATAGGTGTTTGCCCACGTCTACTTCGTCCGTGCTACCTTTGGATGTAGTCTTGCACGGTCTTTTCTGCCACGAACGTGCAATATGTGGAATGAGCTTCCTCCTGAGGTATTCCCGGAGCGCTATGACATGGGGCTCTTCAAGAAAGGTCCAAAAAGAGCTCTCCTTCAAAGCCAGCGATGCATTGGTGACTCCTCTAGTGTTGCATATGTCCATAGGTGACGGAAACCACTTTCCGTCAGGTGGCCCGTCTACATTATCGTTAGGTTAGAATAGTAGAAAATAATCTGTATAAATTTGTGTCTACAAACTTTCGACAGGTCTTGCTGCGTAGATATGACAATGTTTTATTAGTCTTCTGTCTTATTAAAGTAAATTTTATAGAATTTGTCTTGGAGGGTGTGGTAAAGAAGTTTCTCTATAGTTTCAAGTAGCATTCAAACTTCTATTTAGCAGAAGTGACACATCTGCTGACATCAAGTAGAACTAATCTTATCTGAAGTTGATTACAAGTGGGCATGGGCGGCAGTGGCCAGTACTACTGTGTGAACTACACGTGTTGCTTCAATTATATAAACAGCTTTGCATTCTTTGGATAATATTTTACGCTTTTCTATTCAAGAACATTAAGTCGATTCGACTTCCTCTTACTCTTCTGTTAGTTGAAAATTGTTAGGGTAATATTTACACTCTGACAACTCTTCCGTATGTTCTACGTTTTGTAAAATATTATTGTGAATATAACTTGTTTCAATGAAAATTGTAATCCAAAATGAGACTATTCTTATTTACCTCTCTTACCTTTTGCTTGTGCGGTAAATATGTATGTACAGATTGTAATTTTGGTTTTAAATTTTATTGCAACAAGTTATATATTATTCACGTGGAAGCGAACTTGTATCTCGAAAAAACACAAACTTAAGTTATATACATAAAATTAATTACATTAATATTAGAATTGTTTAGAAGAGATATATTAGATTTTAGTTTAATATTACATATTTAAAAAATAACACACTAGTGTACCATATAATTTGTAAGTTATGGATTTATAAAAAAAAATAGTTCCGATGTAAAGATCATTTTTCGAGATACAAAATTGCATTCCGCCATCGATGTACAGAAAACTCATTAATGGTAATACCTATAATAAGATAGATTACTTCATACTTTTATGCGTATAACACCAATATTATATAGTTCTGTTTGTAAGTAAGGCAACTCTTATACGGGATCAAAATATGTTATCGTGACGCATCGGACGAATGTTACAGAATTATGGATTTTATTTACGTAATGTACATATTATAGTTTTTAGTACGCTTGTCATAGTTATCAACGGGCGTCTAGACGAATAAATGCGTATTCACACATAGTTTTTTATTATCCTTTATATAATTCGGTTAAAATATCTTCTGTTACATTTCCTGTATATAACGGTTCCTAGAAAAATAATAATAGTTATAAACTTTGTTTTATCTCAATGAAAAAGTTAAGAAAATAAAAAAAAAAACAAAATGTTTAAGTTGTTGGTTATGGCCATTATGATAAGTTTTTGAATTGGGATTTTCTATTTCGTCTTAAAAAAAATTACGTTACACATCAAGTTACATGCCAAATATTCCAAATATTTAACGTGATTTCTTTGTGGTATTATACAATAAGAATTTGAACTCGCTAGTTACTTATTTTTTAGTTTGTAGAACCAACGTACCCTGCTTCACCTATTTCTATCGTGAAGCAGTTTTTGCGTTTCGCTGAAAGGGTGTGCTTGCCGATAGCAACGTATCTGTGATAGACTTGAGGTAGAACGCATGTTCCGTATGAAGTTGCTTTCATATAATGACCGCTTGCCCTCAGGTGGATTGCACGCTTGTTTGCTACTTCAAAGCGATATAAGAAGGAAGTTAATGAGTATAATTATGATGATGGCGATAAGAAAAGCGGTGTCTATTATTCTAGCACACGACTTCTATAAATGTTTGACTTAAGTTGACACATAATTACGAGTAGAAGTCGGATGGAAGGTGTACATTAGCATAAATCGGTTTAACACCGCGAACGGAGCGGACCCTAAGAACTCCGACCAATTTGCATAATTATTTCTTATTAATTGCATACTTGTCTTTTCAGCAATAAATAGTCGAGCGGTTAAGCGAGCTGAAAGAACAAAAAGAAGAAAGAGCTTGAAACGAACTCGTTCAATCGTAGGCAGCAGAGTGGAGTCACTATGGAATCAATTTGTCTTGCAATTACAAATTGCATAGCAGCGTATCCAGAGAGAAAGAGGTGCGTACCCTATTTATAGGTTACTCCATGGAGGTGCGGATCGAACGAGTAAAACAAATTTTCGACAGTAAACGAACCGCCGACAATACATATCGCCGTCCATCCCGGGATCGCTTGGCTATATAGTTCGAGCTCCCACTCTGATCGTCCGTGACCCCACATGCCCCCTTTTAGTCGCCTCTCACGACAGGCAGGGGATACCGTAGCCATATTCTGATACCAGAACTACAAGGACGAGGTTACCTTTTCATGGCTTTTAAGGATTACAAATTGCCAGTTGTGAAATAACGCAGAAGTAAAAAAAAAGCTAAAAAATTAGAATTCAAGGCAAGTTATTAAGAAAGAAGTGGCCAAACAAACTTGACTTTGACAGTAGCCTCACTGACATAAGTGAAAGTGACAAATTGATTGAAGAGTCGAGAAACCTCTGATTGTTTTGTTTTCATAAATATTGCGATAAAAATGACAAAAACGTGTTGTGTGTGCCGAAAAATCTCGGTGACGGGGGACAGTAGCCGAAGTTTTCATAAGTGAGTTAATTCTATATCTACTTTTATAGGGAAGTTGTCTTGAACGATTAATGTTATTACCATATATATTGTTAAGTGGGCACTGATGCCCAATAACACTAATCCTTTCTGAATACGGAGATATAGCTATACTTGTGGTATGAGACGTAAATTCTGATCAATACTCAACGTAACCACACCCTCTGAACTAGCACTATAGTTAATAAAGCAAAAATAGGTGTGGCGGTAATACTCCACACGCAAACACGAAGTTATAACCACACCACCCTATGTTATATTTAGGAGGGTAAATTTACGGCTTTAAGGATCGATCTTTGTTATTCATTTCTTTAGAAATTATCGATAATTGATAGAGAAATTGGAAAGTAGTAGAACCAGTGTGGTTCGACCGGATATACCGTATCTCGGTGAACTTGTTCTCTATATGGTCTTAGGGTGTGGATATGGGTTGGTTTATCTATAAGATGACTAACATCATGTCAGTCATGGTCATCATGGGCTGCAATACAGTTAGGTTTAATAGTAGTAGTAGTAAATACAGTTAGGTTCATGTAGAATTTGTCTTAAATTGAGTTGGTAACAGATGTATCAACTTGTTTGATACTTGAATCTTAAAAAAACATTCACTACAAAGTCACCCAGGTAGTAGCATTAATTGTAAGTAGCTCTGCCTAAGGTTGCTTATCTCTGCCAGTTAGAATCCAATTCATATATTGGGAGACAACCAATTTAGGATGATTCAAGTACTACATACCCATGCAACCCGATGGTAATTTATAATAAGTGTGTAGAGATGCTTTTGTTGATTAAAAGACAATGTCCTAAAATATTAAAATCCATTAATAAATCCTGCCACAAATTATACAAAATTTGTCAATAATGCAACCAGTGAAAAGAAAACCAAGAGATATGTATTTTCTTATTAGAATGTAATTTAGATGTAAATCTCTCATGTATCAATGAAAGAAGAGTCATATGCCATACAATCCCTAATGCACACTACACTGACATTTACATACAAAAATACATTGATATCCATATAAGAAATATTTAATTTCATCGTATACACTATATAAGTATGTATTGATAACAAAACATTTTTTTAACATAACTAATCTTACACATACTTTGCTGACCACTTATTATATGTTTGTAATGCTATGAGTATTGTGAAAAGTTTTGAAGATGCTGCATCACTCATTTAATTTGTCATCCTGTTAGCCCTGCATCCTGCAACCTAAGTACATAATCCTAGACTTTACATATCTTTAGGAATTTTATAAAAATAGAATTAACACAAAATGTTCTAAAAAATCGTATCTCTTTCTACTCCAGATTTCCCGTAAATGAAGACATAAAAAAACAATGGATGGATGCGCTAGGAATATCTAAAGTTACAGTAAGCTGCACCGTATGCAGTGATCACTTCACCCCAGACTCCTATCCAGACCAAACGGACGGAATAGGAATGGTGAAGAGATTACTACGAACAGCAATACCGTTTAAGAAAGGTGTCATACCCAAGAAGAATATGAAAAGTAACGTAAGTCAAACGGATTCTAGTAAAAAGGATCAAAACAAAATGTGTACACGTCAAAGTGTTAGTAGGTAAGCGTTATTTTTTATATGAAATTAAAAGCGTAAAAGATTTGGATGGATAAGTTGGCGAAGAGTGCCATAATTAAATTCTGGACGCACTTACTATCTATTTCGGCCTTATAACAGCAGTTAAGTTAAGGTTAAGTGCGGCTGTGTAAGCCCTTTTGCGCACTAGCGGTTAACCGCGGGCGCGGCTGACCGCGCGGCTAGCCGCTTTTCCAGTTTAATATGAAACCCCCACAAAATTTCAACCGCGACGGTTTAAAATTATGGGTTTTATATTAAACTGGAAAAGCGGCTAGCCGCAGGGTTAACCGCTAGTGCGTAAGAGGACATAAGTCATAAGTCTAAAGGCGGTTACGTATAAGAGGAGTCTTACGGGAGTTCTGTCTAATTGTAAGTTCTTTATTATTTCTGAAGAATTGAACACGTGGCTGGCATTCCAAATCTTCGATCGTCTTTGATGCTTCTTAGGTAGTAATTTACATTGTGATTACATATGGAACATACATTAATTACGTCAAATATTTCGGGTAGGAACCGTATCTCCAATCTTGCGATGAAAGGTCTCAGCTTAATATTCCTTTTTTTCTGCAAAAAACCTGAAGAAAAATTTAAGTCAAATATATTTCTCTTCCAATCTTACTACATCTTAACTAGGAGAGTGGATCGAAAAAAAACATTACATTATAAATAAACTTAGAATAGCCGAAATTGTAATTCTAAGATCATATTTCTGCTTTCCGCAATTCCTATAAAAATATAATTTTCTGTTTTAAGCTGTGAACTAGCCTTGATAATGATTATAGAAGTGAAACATCTTCAACTGTATTTCAGATTAGTTAACTAACCGATTGTACTGCATTATAATGCAAGATAAGCTATGCTTGATTAGATTTCGCAAGGTAGATAGTATACGGCTCGACCGGTACTACAGCCACACCTATTTCTAGCGTGAAGCAGTTCTTGCGTTTCGTTCGTTAATTACGCGATACATTTAAAGCGAGGGGAAGTCTGATCGAATATCATCACGTTATTTTATTGAAGTGAAACTTCTTTAGGCGCATGAGGGTAAAATTTTTACAGATGAAACGTCACGCCGGTATGCAACGGAAGTGTCGGAAAAGAGAGAGAGAGTGATCGAGACCGATTGAGAGAGAGTAAGACAGGGCGAACGTAGCATGAGCAACTAGCCGTGGAGTGAGAGTAGGGAGCAAGCGAGTGAGAAAGATTGAGAGAAAAAGTGAGACAGAGCGAACGTCGTATCACGCCTTTTTCCCTTCCTCTTAATCTTGGAAATTTAAAGTTTTAGATTTGTATAAATATAAACAAGATTTATAAATTAGTTCGCCAAAGAAGTTTCACTTCTGACATGTGTACTTTGTACGCACGCATGTTTTTTTCTACAAGAAATGATGTAAAAGATGATGTTAAGTTCCGAGATACATTTAAATTAGGAAATAGGATTAAATTAGGAAAAGCATAATTCTCTACTAATTTTGAACAATCTGACGTGCGAATATTGAAGGGGCTGAGACAAATCTCACTACATTTCACCAAAATGGGGTCAAAAATCGACAAAATTACTTCGTAAATTATGTACACACCACTTAGTTGTACGGAGTAATGATGCAACTGTGATTGACTTCAGACAGAGCCATTGTTCTGTATGAAGTTGCTTACAGATGTCCATGGGCGACAATGCCCATCCATCCACCAGCCCTTTGAAGTCCACTGCTGGACATAGGCTTCCCCTAAATAACGCCACTCCAACCGGTCCTGTGTCTTCTGAATAATGCCCACTTGCCATCAAGGTGACTTTATGCCCGTTAGCATAGACATCCCTAGACGACGCTTTCATTAACATTTTTTATGCACCCCATAATACCCGTATCAAATGAAAGCTTTTCAGAGAAGAATACGAAAAACAAATATTGGTTAAAAAAAATAAATAATAATAATACTTTTTATTGTACCCACAAAGTATAGATAACAAAAAACATACTAAATAAAAACAATACAAAAGGCGGTCTTATCGCTAAACAGCGATTTAAAAATGTTTTTTCTTTTTTCCAGAACAAGACAAAGCAATACTAATGGACACCAAACTTATACAAACCCATATTATACCTATGATGATGATCAAAGTTGTTCTAACGACTCTTCAGCGAACTCAACGGATGAAAAAATGGACATGAGCAATATTGGTAACAAAACAAAAAGGTGTGTTTTGATGTCACTTTTATTGTGCAAAATGTTTTTGTGTCTTTTACATGAAACTTCCTAATGACGAAGCCAGACATGTGCTCACACGTGTGATCAAATGAGTGTTTACATATATGGCACGGGCATTTTATACTATTGTCACATATTTGATCACTGAAGTGCTCTTTGCCATTCCGTGTCGGTTTTTTAACACACATCAAAGGGATCAAAGGCCAAGTGTTTGTGTGCCTGCCACACTTGTACGTAACACAGTTGCGCGAGCCACAGAAAGCTGTCATAATTATGTAAACAACCAAACGAACTTACGACGGAGAGGAATATTGAGACAATTTTCGAGTTTCATATCCATTTGTATCTTGGCTGTTTTTGTTTATATGTTTGCAGATGTAATAAGTAAATGTACGTACATAAATAAAATGAGTAATCTACGTCAACCAAATCATCGTCCATGTTGTGAGAAGTCTATTTAAAAACTGTGAGCTCATAGGAGTGATGAAATCTTTGAACACATATCTGGCAGGTACAATAATACGTGACCAAATGTGTGAAAAAAGTTCTCAAAGTTATCACTTTGAGCTTATGTCTGGCGCCGGCATAAAAATAGTAGTGATTTGAAACTTGAAACGATAATGCGTTAGCAATTTTCGGCGCTACAGCTAGATGGCGCTGTATCTTTCGGAATCACGCTCTTATAATATGGGCAGCTGGGATTTGTTAAACCATTTTTGTAAAAGCATAAGTTTTGATACTCTTTTGTTCAGAAATAATACTTACTTACTATTTATTATTATTATTGTTTCTCTTCTGCCGTGTGTGAATTGCATACAAATGCACTTTTTTATTAATAACATTTAATAAACTTCTACATATTTAAATGCATGCATTATTATACCACCGCAATCCGTATAACCTCTTAGGTCTTCGGGAAAAAGTAGTGTTATATTAGTTCAGTATCGTTTTAAGATAAGCTTAAACACATTAAATAATATTTTAATGTTGCACAAATGGTAACCCTTTAACGCTAAGAAAGCCCCATTTCGCTTGACGCCAAAGCTCCAAGGTATCTCGCTCACCATTGGACAAAGCTTGGGGATCCTGGGAGATGATATCTCGTGTGACGTGCAGTTTTGGGGTCATGGAATGTTAAGGCTAAGGCTGGAAAAAGGTGCGAAAAGAGCTCTCCTTTAAAACCGGCGATGCATTGGCGACTCCTCTGGTCCATAGGCAACGGTGACTACTTTCCATCAGGTAGCCCGTCTGCCTTATTGTTAGGATTAAGCATAAAAAAAGGTTATTTGAAATCATAGGTATGTCCTTAGGGCGTCCCTGTAGTTCCGGGATCAGAATATGGCTACGGCATACCCTGCCTGTCGTAAGAGGCGACTAAAAGGGGCTTCCGGGGTTGCAGACGGCTAGAGTCAGGTAATCCCGGGAAAAAGGCGGTATATGTAGTCGCATACCGTCGTAAAGACTAAACGGAGCGGTGGGCCCAGCCGCCCATCTCGGAGGAGCCGGATGGGGCTACGCGTGTAGCAAGTTACCATGCCATAATCACTCATTTGTTCTACCTATTTCTCGTACGTATATATTGATATTAGATTAATCGCTTTGTTCCTTCTTAAAAAAGCTAGGACTGTCATAGGATTGCTCCCAAAAGCAGTGATGAAAAGAAAAGAAAGAAAAATGAGACATTTGTGCCGTCCGAGCGGACGCTTGTTTAATTAATCGGCGAAAAAAAGACCTACTTAATTTTTTTTTGATATCAACATCCATAAGCCTTTTGAGAATAATGGGTGAGACCTAATGGGTTTTTTGAAAATATTAATACGTCCGGTATGCGTGAAAGTTACCACATTGGGTGTCAAAAATGAAAAACTGCCCAGCTTTTTATTTTGTCCCTTAGTCGCCTCTTACGAGTTCCACGAGAAGACACTCCCTTACTCCCTAGTAGTGCTATTCAAGACATTATACGACTTTGATAAAGTATGTTAACTAATTTGCTAATAAATTTTAGGAAAATGCCGACCACCATAATACCGTCATCGAATATCAGAAGAATGTTCCGGTTTCGAGACGGCAACGAGACGAAATACCTTTGTCGAGAAGAATTTGTTACTGAGGAAGCGTGGAATAAGTTTCTAAGACTAATGCTATTGAACCGGCAGAGACTCGAAGGACGCAACCAGAGGCTAAGTGTGAGAAAGAAAATATTAGACACACAACATTATAATATAAGAGATGAAGACAATGATGATTATAAAGATGAGGACGCCTACGAACCGGAAAAGTTTCTAGAAGTCATCCTTAAAGAGTAAAGAAAATTGAGGCGACATTTGGATAGGCAAATGTTTTTAAATTGTAGTTTGTGGTAACAAGCAACGACCTCAGAGTAATAAAGTATAGAGTGAGGCTATGCGGGTATGAACACAAGCACAGGACGGAACGACATTGATATGTCACTTATTTCTAGAGTGAAGAAGTTCTAGTATTTTGTTGCAAGGGTTTGATTGCCGGCTTTCTTTTGTATGAGGCGCCCATTGTACTCCTCGGGAGTGGCAGCGCATTTGTGACTGTTCTCAGATAGAACCCTTGTACTTTATGAAGTTGTTTACAGTTCTTCATGGGTGGCAGTGAACATTAGCCATCGAAGGAACTGCATGGTTGTTTCCATCCATCCATCCATCAGCCCTTTGATGTCCACTGCTGGACATAGGCCTCCCCTAAATGGCGCCACTCCAACCGGTCCTGTGCCCTCTGAATCCAACGGTTTCCCGCTGTCTTCTTCAGGTCATCGGTCCACCTGGTAGGGGGGCGACCTGTACTCCTTTTGCCTAAACGTGGTCGCCACTCGAGGACCTTTCGTCCCCATCGGTTATCCGTCCTTCGAGCGATATGGCCGGCCCACTGCCACTTCAGCTTGCTGATTTTGAGAGCTATGTCGGTAACCTTCGTTCGTCTACGGATTTCATCGTTACGAATCATGTCTCGTAGCGAAATTCCGAGCATAGCCCTCTCCATAGCACGCTGAGCGACTCTGAGCCTTCGAATGAGGCCTTTAGTGAAGGACCACGTTTCGGCGCCATAGGTCATCACTGGCAACACACATTGCTCGAACAATTTCGACTTCAGGCACTGAGGAATTGTGGACGAAAAGATACTACGAAATTTCCCGAACGCAGCCCAGCCGAGTTGGATTCTTCGAGTGACCTCCCTCTCAAAGTTGGACTTACCCATCCGGATCGTTTGTCCCAGGTAAATGTACTCGTCGACAACTTCGAGAGGAGTGCCGTCAACAACTACCGGTACGGGTGTGACATGGACATTAGACATGATTTTCGTCTTGTCCATGTTCATCTTAAGACCCACCCGTTGTGAGGCACTGTTGAGGTCGCCTAGCATTGTGCTGAGGTCCGTCAGCGAACCTGCCAAGATGACTATATCGTCGGCAAATCGAAGGTGTGTGACGTGTTCGCCATTGATGTTGATGCCAAGACCTTTCCACTCCATCAGCTTGAACACATCTTCCAACGCAGCGGTGAACAGTTTCGGCGATATGACATCGCCTTGCCTGACTCCCCGCTGCAATTGGATGGGGTTCGTGCTTTGGTCATGTACTCGGACTGACATGGTGGCGGCTGTGTATACACACTTCAACACCTCGATGTACCTATAGTCGATCTGGCATCGCTGAAGGGACTCCAGCACCGCCCAGTGCTCGATAGAATCGAAGGCTTTCTCATAGTCCACATAAGCAACACATAACGGCAGATTATACTCCTCGGTCTTCTGTATAATCTGCCGAAGCGTGTGTATGTGGTCCATGGTGCTGTAGCCTTTTCGGAATCCGGCTTGTTCGGGAGGCTGGAAGTCGTCAAGCCTGCGTGCAATACGGTTAGTGAGGACTCTCGAAAACAACTTATACACGTGGCTCAGAAGCGCAATGGGCCTGTAGTTCTTCAGGAGGGTTTTATCGCCCTTTTTGAAGAACAGCACCACTACGCTTCTGCTCCACGCTTCCGGGGTTGTCCCGCTAGTAATGACGGAATCGAACAACTTTTGGAGCGCCACTAGTACGGGTTTACCGCCAGCTTTTAGCAGCTCTGTTGTGATTCCGTCATCCCCCGGTGCCTTGTGGTTTTTCAGCTGTTTGAGAGCCTCTCTAATCTCGTACAGGCTGACGTCCGGGAGGTCCTCAGTATAGTGTCGGGTCAGTTTGGCACGTTTGTCGTCCGCCTTGTTACGGGCGGGAGCTCGTGCGGAAGCATACAACTGTCCGTAGTATTTCTCAATTTCTCTCAGAACATCGGGCTGAGACGAGACTACGGTGCTCGATTCGGTCTTCAACCTCGTCAGCAGGCTCTGCCCAATGCACAGATCCCTGGCGAACACTGGCATGGTTGTTTGCTACTTTAAAATTATAGAGAAAATACAGGCGCAAGCAGTCTTAATTTAAATTTTATTAATTTTAGTAGCAAATTCCGACGAAACTTGCTATGAGATCTAAGTCAACTTATTAAAGCTATGTAGCTTAAGCTAACTTAAGCATATACTTCACAAGTAAGCTAGTTTTTATCAGTTATAGTTCTTATGATTTGTATCAAAGTATGAGAGTCATGTTAGCTCTCTATACTCTTTGTTACTCTGAGGACTCTACAAAAACTCATAGAAGTGAAGTGAAGAAATCTTTGTGTAGACTATTTGATATTTGAAGAGAGTGTAGATGGAACTTAGTGGATCTGGGAACCATAGTTGGACTGCTAACGTGCAGAGTCCAGCTATGGTACCTCTGTCACACATATTATTTTAATAATTTAATATCGTCATTAATATTAAGATTAGTAAACAAGTGTTGAATTGCAATAAATTTTAATTGGTAACTAGACAAGCATTTTTATTTTTTAAGTTATTTTTAACCTGTATTTTAATGTATCTGTGGTGCAACATTGAATGCGATGTTATTTTTAATTGTTAATATGTTCTTAGATTTATGTATGGATTTTATTTATAACTTAATTAAAGTATGACGGCTATTACAATATGTTACAACTTGTCGTACTGGATTTGTAGATTAGATTAAAAAGATTTTAAAATAAACTATTTACTATTCTTTTTATGCGTTTTTAGTTGCACTGTTGTTTTCACTTTACCAATACATAAATAAATATTTGTGTATTGTATACTAATAGAAGTTGTGAATAATTTTATTATAATACTTAAAATATTAGGCTAATATTTCGCCGGTTTGGCCTAATTTAAGCATCTAGGAAATCCAAGACCGAACGCAAGAGATGCTTGCTTTTGGTAATCAGTGGCGGCGTAAAGCGTGGGGTGTAGGCCTCTGCCCACGGTCTTGCGGTGAAACAGGCCTCGCACCTCACAGACAGGGCCTCGCGCCACGAGTAGACAAGTTTTCTTCAAGATTTGGCGACCTTTTTTTGTCTACAAACTGCAGATTGACTCAAAGTAAAGACTTTTTTAAAACGCTTTCTACACTTACAGCCCCACAGTATCATTATTTTCCGTGTCGTGGGCGCCATGGCCACACACAAACACCCAGACCTATAACAAGTAGCTAAACTCATTATTCAGAAACTTATTTGGCCGGGAATCGAACCCACGACCCACTGCGTGTCAGACTGGTTTGGTAACCGCACTGCCACGCGGGTCGTCAAAGGTTTGGCGACATTTTTATTTTGTCGACAGTGGCTTGTTGTTTTCCCAAATTAAGTTTAGATTTTTCGCTGCTACTGTTGGTAATTACGTGTTATGGTCATATTATCGTTCGTTTTAAAGCATGGTATTTTATGATTTTTTACAATGTGTCCAACTGTAAAAAATCATACGTCACAGGTATTTAATGAATGTATATTGGAGTTATTGCTGATGGATAGTATTCTTTGTCCAATTAAAGTAGCAAACAAACATGCAGTCCATCTGATAGTAAGTAGTAGCTGCTGCTCACTGAACATCCATAATCGACTGTATATAAAACAGGGGTTCTATCTGAAGTCGATCTCAGGTGCGTTGTTACTCTCGAAGGCTAGGCTGGTTGTCTCATAAGAAAGGTAATCTCAGTCTTCCACCGAAACACATAAACTGCTTCACGCTAGAAATAGGTGTGTGTGTGATACATTCGTTTATACCATTTTCATTGAATGGCCGGGTCGCTTACCGACCCGTGTCGGCACGTAGACTCGATGTTTAATTAATATGATTCTTTATTTTCTATTTTATTGCTTAAAAAATTTACAAGAAAGAGTACCCTATGAATATGATGAGTGGAAAAGAAATAGTACAACATAATAGCGAAATGGCTGTAAGATCTAATTTGTTACATTTGAGATGCTGGGTCTGACACTGCCTGGCGTAATTCCCTAAGGTGTCCCGCTTGGTGGTAAGATCTCTGTTGGATCTGCCTGGCTAGCTACCACCCCCAGGTCGGAACCTACCGTTAATAGCGACTCGTCGTGTTTCGGTAGCGTACCTGGGAGCCAGTTTATCCCCCTTCCTCCCCCCTTTCCCCTCCTTTTGCGGTGCCTCCGACCTCGTATCTTCCGGGACCGCTGGGTGCTTTAGGCACCGATGCCCTCTGAGGCGTGGTGTATTGGCGCGGGGGCCAGGGAGACCCGGTGAAACGGTTTTCCGCTGGCCGCCCGCTGGTTAGTTGGGGACCCGAACCCGGGCAACACTGGCAACCTCTGGCCCGGGAGGCTGTCCCGCCAACCGGTGTAAAGTCCTGTTGCATGGCTGCCTTGCCGGAGTAAGAGACCGGTGTGGAGCCAGGCAGTCGTGTACGGGGGGGACCGGGGGCCCTTCCGTCCCCCGCGCCAGCATCCCACATCACTTCCGTAGGCACGGTGTTGGGAGACCCACATCTTAACCTGTGAAGCGTTGACGGAGCATTGCAAATCCTTTCTAGTCCCTACTCTTTTTAAAAAAAAAATCAATGGCAAGGCAAAAAAAGAAAAAAGTATGCACAGCGGCTACTCCCTCCACACTTATTGTGGACATGTGCAATATCAGGGGGGTCCATTCCAATCTGAATGCTGTCCATCACCATCTCGAGACGGCAAAGCCGGCTTTTCTCTTTTTGACGGAGACGCAAATATCAACTCCGGACGACACATCGTATCTTCAGTACCCCGGCTATAATCTTGAGCACGCTTTTAGGCGTCGAGCCGGGGTTTGTGTGTATGTTCGGGGAGACATCTGCTGTCGCCGTCTCGCCTGCCTGGAAGACAAGGACCTATCCTTGTTGTGGCTGCGCGTAGACGTTGGGGGGCATACCCGTATCTACGCGTGCCTATATAGGTCCTGTAGCGGAGATGTAGAGACAACTCGACTATTCGAGCACGTCCAGTGGGCGACCGACAGAGTGCTGCAGCAGTGCCCTTCGGCGGAGTTAGTGATTTTGGGTGACTTCAACGCTCACCATGTTGACTGGCTTGGTTCCCGTGTCACTGACTTCGCCGGGAGGACTGCATACGACTTCTCCTTGGCATATGGGCTCTCTCAAGTTGTACCCGGTTTTACTAGGGTACCTGATATAGAGACCCATACTGCTTCCTTGCTAGACCTTCTGCTGACTACCCACCCTGCGGATTACCAAGTGAAGGTCGGGGCCCCACTAGGCACTTCTGACCATTGCTTGGTGAGCTCTGCGGTGCCCTTGACGCCACCCGTAGGGACTCGTCCCCCCGGGAGGCGACAAGTTTGGCACTATAGGTCAGCAGACTGGGACGGATTCCGGGAATTCCTGGCTTCGTACCCATGGAGGCAGCTGTGTTTCGTCTCGGGTGATCCTAGCACGTGCGCTAACTCTGTGACCGATGTGTTGCGGCAGGGTATGGAGTGCTTCATTCCGAACTCTGTCGTGGCCGTCGGAGGGCGGAGTCAGCCCTGGTTTGATGCATCTTGCGCTAAGGCGTTAAGTCTTAAGCAAGATGCATATCAAGCCTGGGCATCTGCGCACGCGTGCAAGGATCCGAAGTACCCCGAGCTTCGAACTGCTTTCAATGCTGCCTCCAGGTCAGCAAAGAAGCATATGGCTAAGGCGAAGTCTAGGCACGTCGGCAGGATTGGCGAGCGACTACTAGGTTACCCCTCCGGGAGTCGTGCCTTCTGGTCGCTGGCCAAAGCTGTCGAGGGTAATTTCTGCCGATCCTCTCTTCCACCCCTTCGGAATCTCGACAACTCTCTGGCCCATACGGCAAAGGGAAAAGCCGATCTTCTGGGCACCCACTTTGCCTCAAACTCGACTCTCGATGACGGGGGAGCCACACCGCCTACCATCCCGCGGTGTGGGAGCTCTATGCCTAATATACGCTTCACCCAAAAGGCCGTAAGGCGAGCTCTACTGTCCCTTGATGTCAAGAAGTCGAGTGGGCCAGACGGAATTCCCGCAGTGGTGTTGAGGACGTGCGCTCCCGAGTTGACTCCCATCTTAACGCGCTTATTCTCGCTTTCTTACACCACAGGACAAGTACCGTCTTCGTGGAAGGTAGCCCTTGTTCACCCTGTACCCAAAAAAGGTGACCAAAGTGACCCGGCCAATTATAGGCCAATAGCAATAACCTCCTTGCTCTCAAAGGTAATGGAGCGTGTTACAAACACACAGCTCCTCAGGTACCTCGAGGACCACCAGTTGATCAGCGACCACCAATACGGTTTTCGCAAGGGCCGTTCAACTGGTGATCTTCTGGTATATCTCACACACCGCTGGGCGCAAGCCATTGAGAGCAACGGAGAGGCATTGGCAGTGAGCCTAGATATTGCCAAGGCTTTCGACCGGGTCTGGCACAGGGCCCTTCTCGCGAAGCTTCCATCTTACGGTCTCCCCGAGAGGCTGTGCACGTGGACGGCTAGCTTCTTGTCTGAGCGGTACATCAAGGTCGTAGTCGACGGGTGCTGCTCAGACACGAAACCTATTAATGCTGGTGTACCTCAAGGTTCCGTCCTCTCTCCCACACTGTTTATTCTGCATATCAATGACATGTTGCAACAAATCAGCAACATGCATTGCTATGCAGATGACAGCACGGGAGATGTTGCATACACAGGCCGTGCGAACGCCTCTCGGACACTCGTGGAAGAAAGTAGAATCCGACTTGTGTCTGAAATCGAGAACTCTCTGGAGCGAGTCTCGACATGGGGTCGACTTAATCTTGTTGAGTTCAACCCCACGAAGACACAAGTCTGCGCGTTTACCGCTAAAAAAACCCCATTTGTTGTAGCGCCAAAGTTTCAGGAAATTCCGCTCACCATTAATAAAAGCTTGGGGATCCTGGGAGTTGACATATCATGTGATGTGCAGTACCGGAGTCATTTGGAAGGTAAAGCCAAGTTGGCATCTAAAAAACTGGGCGTTCTTAACAGAGCCAAGCAGTACTTCACTGGGGGGCATCTTCTTCTGCTTTATAAGGCACAAGTAAGGCCCCACATGGAGTACTGCTCGCATCTCTGGGCTGGAGCGCCACAGTACCAACTCAACCCACTTGACTCCGTACAGAAGCGAGCGGTCCGAATCGTCAACGACCCAAGGATCACCGATCGGTTAGAACCCTTAAGCTTGCGGAGGGACATAGGTTCCCTTTGCGTGTTCTACCGGCTTTATAATGGTGAGTGTTCCGAGGAACTGTTTGATCTGGTGCCCACATCACCCTTCCTTTATCGCACCACTCGCCGACGGATGAGGTTCCATCCGCATCAACTGGACTCGTGGCGGTCATCCACGGTTCGGTTTGCGCGCTCGTTCCTGCCGCGGACGTGCAAGATGTGGAATGAACTTCCTCCTGAGGTATTCCCGGGGCGCTACGACATGGGGTTCTTCAAGAAAGGTGTAAAAAGAGCTCTCCTCCAAAGCCGGCGATGCATTGGCGACTCCTCTGGTGTTGCAAATGTCCATAGGCGACGGTGACTGCTTTCCATCAGGTGGCCCGTCAGCCTTATCGTTAGGTCTTAATATATAAAAAAAAAAAAAAATATTTAGAAAAAAAAACACTGAATAAATATGACATTGACATATAGTAACTATTGTATCGATATTGACATCGACTTTGAGGCTAGACATTTTTTAATCGATTAAAGTGTAAGTCTGAATAGAAGAAACATACAAATATTAATAATTGCACTCTATATAAATAATATTTTTAATGAATTAACTTACAAGTTAACGTTTCGTATCACCGAAAAATGTGATCAACAAAGAACACAAAATCGTTTTTACCGATTTAAGTTATGTAGCTACAAAATCGATTGTCCAATTATCTCTCGGTCAGTTCATAATTAACATTTGACAGCCAAATGTCAACACTACGATAATAAATAAATAGATGATTTTAGTGTTTGTAATACGAATAAATTATTTATCTCAAAAAGTTTAAATTAATTTTTAGAAATTCGTAAATAGAATGACAAAAAGCTGCGTTGTGTGTAAAAAATACCCGGTTTCTGGGGATAATACTAGAAGTTTTCACAAGTAAGTAATTTGGATTAATATGAACTGTGTAGCTTTATACAGTATATAATGAAGTTTTTCTTTCTTTTTAAATTAAAGAAATTAGCGTGTGATCCACTCGATAGTAAGCGGTCACTGCCGCCCATGGACATTAGTAATGAAGGAGTCTTACCCGACATAATTTCGTATGCTCTGCTACTTCTAAATAATAAATGGGGTCGCCTTTTTTAAGGAAACCTTTACCAGTGCCGGATTAGCCACATAGCAAGAGTAGCAAATGCTACGGGCTCCGCGGCCCAGCACCTACTATATTTATATTTTACTATCTTTGTTACCTGAAAATCTTAAACTGAAAGAAGTAGATATAGAAAGTGTCACCTCAAAATTTTCCCAGATTAATTCAGAAAAGATTTTTTATTATTCAAATTTGAATATCTTAAATCTACAGAGTACTCCTTATTTTTATTTTGTTTTTACAGATTTCCCATAGACAAGGACATAAAGCAGCAATGGATGGCCATCACAGGTATAACTAAAGTCACAATAAACTGTACAGTGTGTAGCGACCATTTCACACCACAGTCGTATCATCAGACTGACGGATTTGGGAGTGTTAAAAGACTGCTAAGTAATGCTGTACCAATAGTTGATGATAATGATACTGATGAGATTGAAGAAACAAATGAAGATGAGATAGAAAATATAATGCTTGAAGAGAGTGAAAGAGAGAGCAGTAAGAAGGTTAAACGTCAAAGTGTATGTCGGTGAGTATTGTTAACTATTGTTTTTTTTATTCGTCCCACTGTTGCCACATCATCACAAAAAAAGAATACACCAGAAACCTTCGTGAGCTCATGGATAACAACTTTGCTAAAGATCATCACATGATCAAATAGCTTACGATTCCATAGAGGATATACAGAATAACATTCATTTTTATAAAGAAGAAGATTCTGCACATATAAATTTATTTTCAGGACAAATGTCTCACAACAAAATGTGTTTTTATTTCAGAACAAGATTAAGTAAAGCTAAGGAGAATCACATTTCAACACCGTTAGATAATTTTGATGATCAGAGCTGTTCTAATGATTCATCATCACAATCAATTGATGAGAAGATTAGTAATTTACATAATATGAGCGGTAAATTAAAAAGGTACACATTTTTATTGGTACAATAGACCAGGGTTGATAATTTTTAAAACCAATTAAAATCGCAGTAGGATGAAACCCATTAGAAATGGGTTATAGTAGAATATGTTTGAGTTGATTGATACAGATAAAAATTCGAATCTGCATAGGAAGGTAATTACTATATCTATTTTTGTCTATGTTCAACATAAAAATCGTAATATTTTCTTCAAAAAATAGTATGCTTAACGTAACGTAACCTAAGGATTGAAATTAAATGATGTTTTTTTTGAGAAGATTTACTATAGTAACATATATATTTTTTTTCACCATCAAAAAGTAGAGATTTTAACGAATAGAAAACATAAAATTACAGCGTATTTGGGACATAAAAAGGTAAGTTTTCGCCAAATTTCGTTAAAAAAAAAAAATTTTTGTAAATGATAAAAATAAAAAACCAAAAACTAGGTTTTTTGAATTTTTCACATAAATTTTGAGGTTATGTGAAAAAAGTGTAAATACAAAAGTTTTAGTTCTTTTTATTACCTACAACTTTGCCATTTGACTTTTTTCGATAGGACTTTTAGTTTTGCCGGAAATCGAGAAAAACAGTTTAGTACCCTTAAAGACTCACCCCCATCCCCTCCCCGACCTCAGATCGCCCGTAAATTATTTTTCCCTTCATTTCTATAATATTCCCCTCCTTTTCTAATGGGTTTCATCCTACTACGATTTTATTTCACTTTTTATTATTTTTAAAGGCTTCTACCCTGGTCTACAAGTTGATAATAACTAAGTTTGCAAGGTACTATAACATACATAGATGGTAAGTGGTCACTGCCGCCCATAGACATCTGTAAGCAACTTCATATGCAACATAGGTTCTATCTGAAGTCAATCACAGATGCGTTGCTAATCCCGAGGTCAGATGGTTGCCTCATATAAAAGTGTGCCGGAAACCACAGCCTTCCATCGAAACGCAAGGAATGCTTCACGTTAGAAATAGGTGTGGTGGTGGTACTTCCCCAGTCGAACTACACTGGATCTACCACCTTCTACTTTCAAATGTAGAGAAAAATGGCAAATTCATATTTGTGTTCAATAATTTTGTTACTTCAGTGATATATATTTTGGATCAAAAGCATTATCTTAATGTTTTCGAAGTAAGCAACTTATTTAAGAAAATCTATTTTCAGAAAATTGTCAACAACTAATATAAGAGCATTGGATATAAAGAGAATGTTTCGATTTAGAGACGGTGGGGAAACAAAATTCATTTGTCGAGAAGAGTTTGTTACTGAGGACGCTTGGAACAAGTTTCTCAGGTTAATGCTGTTGAATAGACGAAGACTTGAAGGTCTCCGGCAGAGGATATGTAGACGAAAGAAGATGATAGACTCTGGACAAAGTGATGATGGGAAAAAAGAAGAATGTGATCCTGAGAAGTTTCTAGAAGTCGTTCTTAAAGAGTAGACTAGTTCTAAGGATTAGACTTGGTCTAGAAGTTCGAGTAGACTGATTTGAATTGTCATGTTAAGTGAGAAGCAATTGCAAGGTGTATGTTTACAACCATATCGGTTGTAGATTTGAGTCCCAGGAGAATTTTTCAATTGTCGTTTAGTTGTGTTTTTGGTCAAAACCCAAGAAAGAAAGAAAGAAAGAAAGAAAGAAAGAAAAAAGAAAGGAAGAAAGAAAATACTTTATTCGGTAACAAAAAGTTATACAAAAAGAGATACATCTAATAGCAAACATGTGTTATTATTATTAACTAATACTTAATGATGTAAGTTACATTACATTGTCAAGGGTCTCCACTCAGCTTATTGCTGCAGGTAATCGAGGTCACCTGTGGAGCCAAGAGTGAAAGAGTAATGATAATGATGCCGCCATACCTATCGCTTTTTATAAGAGGGTCACACCAAGCCACGGGTGTCACGCCAACAGAACAAAACCAAGGCAAGATTGCGTGGAATAAAATGGGGTGAAGAAAAGAGTTAATTCAATGGGTCCAACATTAATGAAATTGATTCTTTCAGTTAGATATTGATTGACGACCGACTTGTATCAATCTGCACGTAAAGAAATACTTTTTTTTATTTTTTTTTTCGAGGGGGAAACCTTCAAAAGGTACCCGACGCCGTGGGAGCGACGCAGGGTTATGTGGGATTTTTACTGCCTTAAAACCCCCTCGGTGGCCGTCCTCCGGTGGACTCCGGGATCTCGAAACGACTTCAACCGGAATTCTCCGAGCGCGCTGCCCCATCGGGCTCGGCCCAGATGGGCGGCTGGGCCCACCGCTCCGTCTAGTCTTTACGACGGTATGCGACCATACATACCGCCGTCCTTCCCGGGATTGCCTGACCGAACGGTTCGAGCTCCCACTCTAGCCGTCTGCAACCTCGGAAGCCCTTACGACAGGCAGGGGATGCCGTAGCCCTATTCTGATCCCGGAGCTACAGGGACGACGTAAAGAAATACTACCATTTCCGAAGTAGGATGTGGGTGCTTGCTATCTTACATGATTGGGACACAAACAATATGGTTGTAACTCAAAAAATGTTGATGAAAAAATAGTAGTAGTAAGTAAGTAGAAAAATGACCATACATTATTTATTTAGTAAGATTGCATTGTTTTATATTTCACAAAACTTTCAAGGTTATAGCCATAGGGGTTAATTTTTACATTATTACTTTTAAGTGTGGAGCTTAAAATCATTATAAATTGTTAATTTATCTATTTTATTCTTTAAAATCAATGTTCGAAAGTAATTATGTAGACATAAACACGTATTTTACAAATACGTATTCATAATTAGCGTCATGACTGTATTGAGAGTATATTCATATCGCACAGCGAGATGTCAGCGAATAAAAAAATTCGGCAAATTGAGTTAAATATAAATCGGCTAATAAAGAAATTTTTAGTTGCTAATATAAGAAATTTTCCTTATTTTTTTAAATGGTTTCAAATAGATGAGGTATCCTATCGTCAAGTTAATTGAATTTGTTTTTTGCTAGAAAAGGACAAATGTATATCCTTTAGAAGCCCTTGTAAAGCCATGCGCTTTGAGAATAATAATATATAATTAATGTTCTCACTATGCGATATCAGTTTGCAAAGATTTTTGTAACTTGTGCTTGAATAATACACCAAAAGTACCTTTGACAACTTGAATGTAATAATAAAATATGACGGAGGGGGTGGTTCTTTTTCGCTCATCGTATCAGGATAACCTACTGTGGGCTCTAATAGGGAATGTTAGCACGAGAATAAATTGCAGACTTGATTTTAACACACAGTATATTGCCGAATTATACTTGTTACAGTCACTGAATTGATCAAACTAAATTAAGTAGGCAAGTAATCGTAGCACTAAGAACGCGGGTTAATTTTAGAGTTGTCTGCTTCGGCCGACCGTCAACGATAGACGGAGGTGTCGGCCATTAAACTAGTACAACCCTAACTTCATCGAACGCCACTAGATGGCGCTGACGTTCCGGTGTTGCCACAATACCGCCATTACCGACAAATATAATAAATCTAATATTAAAATCTTAGTCCTAATTGTTTTAATTAAAACGAGTTAAGTAGAAATAATAATATTTTTTATATTACAATTTATTCTACTTTCAGCAGTAAGTAATATTAACTTTGTGTAATTATTGATAATAGTTGTAGCGTCAAATCAAAAAAGGAGATTTAACTTAGTCTTCTCAAACAAATATGCACATAAAATTTTGCCAATATAAATCTTGTACTTCTGCACAATACTATAATAACATTGCTATCATCGCTATTGCTGTGAGCATAGCTCTTAACCCCCCCCCGCCCCATGCTTATTAAACATACTTAGTAGTGATGTAATGACTGTCATTATATGCGAATGCGCGTTACCGACATTCGCGAATGAAAATGTTTTTTTTTCAGCTTTTGGTATAGTGGGCCGAAGGGTCTAGATTTGACGACCTTTTTTAAGTCGTCAAACTGCAGTTGGATTTCAAGTTCGCATCAATTCTTACGAATGCGGAGGCGGATATTTAAAACATACGAATATTCATTACATCACTAAGAATATTAGTGTACAAATATTGCTTGATGGTATTTAAGTTTTTTCGATCCTCCTACTTAACGAAACTAAATTAAAGGATGTCCTCTTATAATAAGTCTCCAATGTTCGTAAGCTAGCCCTTTACAAGTGTGGGTTGTACTTGTTTTGTTCCTGGAGGCGGTGTCAAAGATTGTGGGTAAATAAAATTTACAATAACCTTTTTAATTTTGAAGTTTTATTTATTACTCTGACTTGGTTACATGTAGAATACGTTAAGCTCCCGGTCCTTTTGTGGACCGGTAGTTTAATTACATGGTTATATTTTGTGTTACGAGCCACCAAACGGCAAAAGGTGGTTTAGGCCAGGGGTCGGCAACCTGCGGCTTTGAAAAATTGAAAGCCATAAAAAAACATGCAAAGCAATCGCCCTCATTGAAATGTTTTAGTCCATTGTTCGTTATAGTATAAGTTATTGTTGTAAGTAATAATAAGTTACCATGATAAATAAATATGCTAGTAGATACTATTTATTGTTGGCGAAAAAATATGTCTGTTTGAAAGCTTACAAATATATTTTTTAAATTGTCCTTTTTGATTCTTCTGACTAAAGTTTGCCAACCTCTGGTTTAGGCCATGGACTATCATGCTTATTTATGTAAAGAATACAGTAATGTATGTAAGGTACAGTATGTACCTAAGGATACAGTGTCGTCAACCCATTATCGTCCCACTGCTGGGCACGGGTCTTCTCTCAGAATGAGAGAGTTTAGGCCATAGTCCACCGCGCTGGCCAAGTGCGAATTGGTGGACTTCACACACCTCCGAGAATTTTTTTTTTTTAAGAACTGTCGGGTGTGTAGGTTTCCTCACGATGTTTTCCTTCACCGAAAAGCAGTGATAATTAATTTCTAATACGCACATGAATCAGTGGTGCGTGCCTGGGTTTGAACCTCGGACCTCCCGAATGAAAGGGCAAGTTTCAACCCTTAGGCTATCACTGCTCTCTCTGCTCTGCTGCTCTGTAAGGATACAGTACCTAAGTGTAATATGATGTTTAAGACTGGACCGAAAGATTGCCTATAGAGTAATAAATAATAATAATATTAATACGCGTTACAAGTACATAATACCTACAAATAATTTCTAATTTACACGTAAGTACAAAACGTAACAGTAATTTCAGTAGATCTACGAAAATCTTGAGTAGCTGCTTGGCATTCGAACCCTAGACCAATGGTGTAAGACGCAGTTTTAAATAATAGTTACCTACTATTGATTATGATCACAGTAGACGTATTAGAAAACCGTCATATAAAAACACCCATAGCGGCCTCGTCGATGAGATGTTTGTGTGAGTGTGCCTTTTTCGAGGTTAGGCAGTTTCCCTACTGGTCTATTAAATCTATTGTGTTATTACTAAGCGATGAGAAGTAGATTAAAATACTACTAAACGCTGTTTTCCTGTCACGCGGGTATGCGCATGTTCATCGCACGCACGTTCATGTCTGCGAGTCGTGATCATGTGGAATGCATGACAGGAAAAGCATAATATGCAACGAAAGCGTAGAACTAGTACCAATGCAGCCTGACTATATCTGCTCACATACAAACTCACTTGATAGAACAAAAGCCCTTACACTATTAAATACATAAAAGTATTAGTTAAGTCCCCCGCAAAACCACTTAACCACCCTCCATTGTACCCACGCACTTGCGTACTATATCGTATTTCTTTTAATAATATTTGATGTCGCCCACGTTAATATCAGAGTTTTCTTTTATTGTTAGAATATAGGTATATTTTTAGATTTAATCTCCTCTTAGATTTGTACGTAGGTGGCTTATAATTCTGTATTCTTTTATGATTTGTAAGAGCGGAAACTGGGACTATTCTCCCTTAAGTGTGGTGGTAAGTTTTTATTGTAAGTAGCATACGAGCGTGCAGTCCATCCGAGGGTAAGGTGGACAAGGTGGGAGAACCAGTGTAGTTCGACCGAGGAAATCTTAAAACACACAACTATTTCTAGCGTGAAGCATTTCTTGCATTTTGATATAAGGGTGTGGTTGCCGGCACACTTTCACATGAGACGACCATCACAGTTTTCGGGAGTACCAACGCATCTGTGATTGACTTCAAATGGAACCCATGTTCTATATGTAGTTGATTACAAATGTCCATGGGCGGCAGCGACCACTTACCATCAGGTGGACGGCATGCTCGTTTGCTACTTCAGTCAGGAAAAAAAGTAAGTGGCTGCCGCTGCCTAAAGGTAAGTAGTCACATCTGTAACTAACTGCGCTTAGAACAAAGGTCCTGTCTGGAGTCAATCATACATCGTTGCTACTCGCGAGGACTAAGATGGTCACTTTTTATTTAGGTGGGACCATCGATTTAGGAATACACTAGATACACAGTTTCGAACAAAAATGACACCTAAAACTGTCGTCAAATTTACGTAGTTATTTATAGATGAAGACCATATATTTTAGCAACCTTACGAACAAGACTTAAAGTTGTATTTACGCTTTAAGCAAAAAGCAATAAAATTTTACTACTTGAAATGAGCGCTCAATTTTGACATTGAGCGCTCTTTTTCACCGGACAGTTTTGAAACGCTGAATGTGTATCTTGGGTTTTTCTATATCGATGCATGGGACGTAAGTGCTATGAATATGTCTTTTTTCGATAAGTAATTTCACATTTGCAAATCACAAAATCTATGATGGCGCTCAAGATAAGTAAAAGTGTTAGAACTTAACAGTGTTACACGCTGCTGTGTTCTCGTTTTTTAACCGACTTCCCAAAGGAAAGAGGTTATCTATTCGTCACGTATATTTTTTTTTTTTTTTTTTTTTTTTTTTTTTTTTTTTTTTTTTTTTTTATGTATGTTCGGGCGAAATGGCTAGAAATCGTCGACCTATCGACACGATTCATATGACATTGTATGCGACTAGTTTCACAGGCAGTCCCATATTGAGGAAAATGAAAACCTTTCGGCGGTTTTCCCGGAAAATTGGAAAATGTCGGTTTCTTAAAATGTTGAATAACTTGGGTGTTTATAAACCGATTTCCATTTTCTTTCTTTCATTTGATAGGAAATTTCGTCACGCAACTTTTTCTCTTGGACATGGGTATGCTGTGATGCTTAACTCTTTGAGTTATGGGGTGGAAACCACCACCACTCCTCAAGTTTTTTAGATAATTTGAGATAACTCGGCTTCTGCCGAATCGATTCTTATGAAACTTGAAATATGTATTATATATCTATGCTTATATAGGTTGACGAAAAATTTGACCTTCAACTCTTCGATCCTGATGATGCAGGGTTACAGCTATCCTAAACTATAACATTAGCTATTCGGTGCTTACATATATGTAACAAGACTACTAAGCAGAGACATGTGATGAAAATTTGATCTTCAACTCCTCAATCCTGATGATGCAGGGGTGCCTCAAGCCTAAACCATAGGGGTTGACCATTTGGTGCTTATGGGTATGTAATAACAATACTAAGCAAAGACATATTATAAAAAACTGACCTTCAACTCCTCAACCCTGATGATGCAGGTGTACTGCAGGCTTAAACCATAAACGTTAGACATTTGTTGCTCACGGATTTGTAATAACATTGCTAAGCAAAGGTATACGACGAAAAATTGGACCTTCAACTCCTCAATCCTGATGATGCAGGGGTATTGAATGCCTAAGCCATAAAACTTAGCTATTTCAATCTTACGCATTCAAAATGATATTTAAAAAAATGTAAGGTAAAACATTAGAAAAATGGTTGTATACGGTGGAAAATTGGACCTTCAACTCCTCAATCCTGATGATGCTGGGGTGCTTCAAGCTTAAACTATAGGCGTTAGCTACATGATCGCTACGTATATCTGATAAGATTACTAAGCAAAGATATAAGATGAAAAATTTGACCTTCAACTCCTCAACTCTGATGATGCAGGGGTACTTCAGGCTTAAACTATAGGCGTTGGCCATTTGATGCTTATGGGTATGTAATATATTTACAAAGCGAAGACGTATGATAAAAAAGTTGACCTTCAACTCCTCAACCCTGATGATGCAGGGTACTGTAAGCCCAAGCCATAGAAGTTGGGGATCTGTTGCTTACGTGCATGCGATGAGATTACATAGAAAAGATATGACATGATAATTTTGACCTTCAACTCTTCGGCTCTGATGATGCAGGGGTACTTCAGGCTTAAACCATAGGCGTTGGCCATTTGATACTTATGGATATGTAATATATTTACAAAGCAAAGACGTATAATAAGAAAATTGACCTTCAACTCCTCAACCCTGATGATGCAGGGTACTGCAAGTTTAAACCATAAGCATCGGCCATATGGTGCTTACGTATATGTAATGAGATTACTAAGCAAAGATATGACATGATAATTTTGACCTTCAACTCCTCAACCCTGATAATGCTGGGGTCCTCCAAGTTTAAACCGTAGGCATCGGCCATATTGTGCTTACGTATACATAATGTTGTTGTTCACAATACCAACAATGAGTTTCGGAGAGGATATAATTATGATCAAAAATTCCACTTTGAATACAATTACCTGAAAGATGCAAGAGTACTACCAACCTTTTTAAATTGGATGGGTTATTTTTATCAGTATCAGTTGAATTATACTCTTAGTTATAAGGTTTATATTACTTTTTCTACTTTAAATATTGATAATTATAGGTCTATTCTTTAAATAAATGTTTACTCAGAAAAAGTTGTTTTATTCGGTTAGGTTAGGTTCGAACAGATTTTTCCAATTCAGAATCTAAGGGAGGGGGCGCGGTAGCGCCCCCGACCGGTTGTGTCAAAGAAGTCTATTTTTATATGATGACGTCAGCACATAATTTTATTCATCCGAAAATCGGACGAATAATTAATTTTATTCATCCGGTTAGCGGACGACTAGCAACAGCCATAACTGATTTTATCGTGACTGAAAAGCGTGAAAAAAAAAATTTTAAACAAAAAATACAACCGACTTCCATGCCACATAAAAGTAAAAAATAATTTAAATACATGTTGGTTTAGAGCAAACACAGTTCTTAGTACATAGTCCCGAAGTCGGCGCTCATATAAGATACATGTAGTTTCGTCATGATCCAGCAAAATATGGTAAGCGCCGACTTCGGGACTATGTACTAAGAACTGTGTTTGCTCTAAACCAACATGTATTTAAATTATTTTTTACTTTTATGTGGCATGGAAGTCGGTTGTATTTTTTGTTTAAAATTTTTTTTATTTTTTAGTGTAGACCTATAACTGACTTCTTTCTGTATCAAGCGAAATGATCGTTTAAGTAATTCTTTATTACAATGCGGATTGTCACTGACAGTATTATTTTATTATACAGAGTATACCGACTTTTTAGCTTTTGAACAGTTGAAGCTACTTTATATGATATTTAAATTTACAGAAGATTTTTATTTTATTGTTTGTCGTATTTCTTTGATCTCATTTCTTCAAGATTGTCTGAATTCATAACGTAAAATGGGTAGGCAGAAGCACTGGTTGATAAAATTAAATTTTCATTTTCTTGTAGTGGGTGGGTAGTAATTTAATATTAATTTATATTCTTTGTTCGCATGTTTTGGTAACGTAGAACAGGTTTCTCAACCTTATCGACTTACTTCTATTAGGTTTTTAAACAAGACAAAAGCGCTCAACCAGCTTAGGTGTTTTATATTGGAAATTTCCAGCAGTGATTCATTCCTGCCGACGTTATCACGCGTGGTTTAAGCGCGAGTTAAAGTCGCATATGCATGCGTGAGACGTGACCATCAATTCGCACTTGGCCAGCGCGGTAGAATATGGCCTAAAACTCTCTCATTCTGAGAGAATACCTGTGCCCAGCAGTGGGACAATAGTGGGTTGACGACGATGCATGCGGGCATCACTAGCATCCGTCAATAAACTCGCTAATCTCTGTTAGCATCCCGAATGTGTATGCATGCGTGACAAGAAAAGTATCTATAAAAATTACCATAGAAATGGTAACATGGAGGAACAATGTAAAACATCTTCAGGCGAGCGTAAGCCATTGTCACAAAATAGAACACATAGTTTGTACCTCTAGGGTAGGGTAGTAGGGTAGCTTGTAGATATGAGTACTTTGAGAAACTCTGGAATACAAGAACAAAGTTCATTACGAATGCCAAACCTTGTAATTGTTTCAATGAAATGAGTTTTCGGTAGAATTAGGTTGTGAAACTTGTTTTGTTGTAATAATTTAATTTAGTTGCTTAGTACCGGGGTTGTTCATAGTGATTATTATTATAATACAGTGGTGAAGTCCACATTTATAATTACATATTTAATTGAAATTGGTGTCTGGGGGTAATTTTAAAATTCCTACCATTTTCACCTCTAATATTAAATTCTGAATTAAAGTAGACCAGACGAATGGTTTGGGTGACCATTTTTTGTGTCAATAAAACTTTCCACATCCCCCATATCAGAAAATAGTTCCGTTGATACGTTTAGGTACCTACGTTTAATACGTTTGACACAGTTGTTATAACCAGTCACCCGTCGTATCGGTCGAAATGCGACCGTAATGTATTAATAAACTAAACTTCATATTGTCCAAAGTAGTAAGAATAATGCCCAAATTCAAATAAAATGTACCTACTTATAGTTTTCAAGTAAGTTTGAACGCACCCGTTAAATATAAAAAGAGCTTTAATTAGCTAAACCGCATTTAAAAGCAATAGCGGGTATTTTGACAAAGACACTGACATTTCTGAAGTTATGTGTTTTCATAGTAAGACATTGAATGATCTTTTTCGTTTATTATTAATGTGTTTGTGACAAATGCCCGGTGGTGTGTGTAATGTGTTTTTAGTTGATTTTATGTTTGTTTTAAGCATTATTGGAAAAAAATATTAACATTCTGCATTCCTTCTCTACATCCACTATAACCGTGCAAAATTTCATACTAATACGTCCGCGGCATATTACTTAAAAATGCACCACAAGTTTTTGCTTCACGTATTAATATATACCTAAGTATAATTATTGTCTGAGTACCTATTCTAAAGAATTGCATTAGGTATAGATACGCCTCGTATTTATAGCTTTGTGTTGATCATTGGTCACAAGTGAATCGAGCATGGATATAAAAAAATATACAGCACAGGCTTTTCGAAAATATTTCTTTTGTAGGTAGTATTTCGTAATAAATCGCGGTCCGGTATTATGATACGATCCATCCATACATCAGCCTTTTGATGTCCACTGCTGAACATAGGCCATTCCTAAATGGCGTCACTCCAACCGGTCCTGTGCCCTCTGAATCCAACGGTTTCCCGCTGTCTTCTTCAGGTCATCGGTCCACCTGGTAGGGGGGCGACCTGTACTCATTTTGCCTTAACGTGGTCGCCACTCGACCTTCCCCATCGGTTATCCATCCAATGCAAGCGAAATAAAAATAACGTGAAACTGTTAACTTGGAAATTAATACCTTTGTTTAAAAAATAGGACTTGTAACCAATTTGGCATTATAATTGCATATATATTGCCTATATGCTGCAAACAAAGCAACCTCGAATTACCATTATTACTCAAAGAAAGCAGACGTGCAAACAGAAGGAGCCGAATCTTTACTTGTAACGACTACATCCACGTAGAAAGAAATGTTTAGTCGGGAACACAATAAATAAACACTCGAAATTATCACTACTAGTCACATCGGTCGAAATTCGACCTTAATTTTAATAAATAAACTAAACTTCATATTGGCCAAAGTAGTAAGAATATTTCTCAAATTCAAAGAAAATGTAATAATTTTCAAGTAATTTTGAACGCACCCGTCAAATATAAAAAGAGGTTTAATGAGCTAAGCCGCATTTAAAAACAATAGCGGGTATTTTGACAAAGACACTGACATTTCTGACGTTATGTGTTTGCATAGTAAGACATTGAATGTTCTATTTCGTTAGTTAAGTGTTTGTGACAAATGCCCGGTGGTGTGTGTAATGGTTTTTAGTTGATTTTATGTATGTTATAAGCATTATTTGAAAAAAATATTAATATTCTGCACTCCATCTCTACGTCCGTACGGACGGATTAATATGTAATTTTGCACGGTTATAATAACCGTGAAAAATTTTCATACTAATCCGTCCGCGGCGTATTACTTAAAAATGCACCACAAGTTTTTGCTTCACGTATTAATATATAGATTTTCTAAACCGCGAATACTGAGAACTATGCAGAAACCGCGAGAAGTGTTTATTATACCTATTATCAAAGACAGATTAGCACAACGACTCTAGAAAGCGGAATTGTTTGTGTTTACACACAATTTGCGATTTTCCGAGACTTAGGAACGGTTTGTTATGTTTACGCAATTAAAACAGATTATGCCAAACGATTTAGCATTTTCAACTTCGCCGCGTAAATGAGAACGAAAGTAATTATGTCTATACAAAATATTGAAGTGTGAGGCTCCTCCTTTGTTAAGATCTCACTTAAATTTGGATGAGCGAATGCTAGTGGCTAAATTTGATGTTTTCCCGTTTAGAAGTTTGGGGTACAACCCATTATTGTCCCACTGCTGGGCACGGGTCTTCTCTCAGAATGAGAGATTTAGGTTATAGTCCACCGCGCTGGCCAAGCGTGAATTGGTAGACTTCACACACCTCAGAGAACTTTTTTTTTAAAGAACTCTCGGGTGTGTAGATTTCCTCACGATGTTTTCCTTCACCGAAAAGCAGTGATAATTAATTTCTAATACGCACATAAATCAGTGGTGCGTGCCTAGGTTTGGACCACAGACCTCCCGATTAAGAGGGCAAGTTTCAACCATTAGGCTATCACTGCTCTAGAGTTTAGAAGATTATATTTCCCTAAAGTCATTGGTCGATTAACAATTTACTTTGGATACTAGTCATTACACCATTAAAAGTTTTTAGGCACTTCGAAAGTATCGGACACAGAGTGGCCACTCGATTGCTTTCCATGGTTCTAGCTATCACGTTCAAAGTAGGGGTAACAGGAAGTCTTTCGAGAAAAAAAGATGTCGTTTGTGACCTTTTTTACCCTATTCTAAGATGGGGGGCAGGAATAAATAAACTCCTAATTTATTAATAAAAATGGCCCTATGTCCAATGTCCACGCATTAAAATAATTCACATGAGTTCGCTTGTAACCTACGAATATAGGTACCTAAACTTGAGTACTTTACCTAAAGTTTAAAGCCTAAACGAATACACAGATAGCTGTTATTACGGTCGGGTAATTGTCTCCTAGTGATGTAACGAATATTCGCATTTGCATGTTTTTAAATATTTTCGATCGCAATTATAGTGCGAAGTTTGAATTGTCGTGCTTCGCAAAAAAAGTCGCCAAATTTACATTTACACATTTAAAACTACTAGTTTGTAGTTTTGTCGATCAAAAAAAAGGTCGTCGAATCTATATCCTCAGGTACCCTTTTTTTGTTCTCGAGGGGGTACCCCACAACTTCCAAAGGTACCCCACACCGACGCAGGGTTATGTGGGATTTTTACCGCACTAAAACCCCCGGTGGCCGTCCTCAGCGCTACAAAGAGGACTCCGGGATCTCCAAAGGAACGCAACCGGCACCCTACACCAAAACCTGAAAAAAAAACAATATTCGCATATCGGTAAGGAATATCCGAATCCGCATTCGCAAATGTTCAAATAACATTCCTTACATCACTATTGTCTACACGAATTTGTTTAGCGGAACAAGAAAACTTTATCAATTAAACTCGACTTAGATTGTTCGCGAGTCATTTCAAGGAGTTAATTATTACAAGAAACCAAATTTTCTGCTGAGATTGACGTCTTATACATCTTTAAAAGCTTCCAAACTTTGAGATGACTGTTTATGATTTGGGATAACTTTAAACGGTACTTTAATTATTATTATTATATTAATACGTGAAGCAAAAATTTGTGACGGATTTTTAAGTAATATGCCGCGGACGGATTAGTATGAAATTTTGCACGGTTATAGTGGAAGTAGAGAAGGAGTGCAGAATGTTAATATTTTTTTCAAATAATGCATTTTTCATACATAAAATCAACTAAAAACACATTACACACACTACCGTGCATTTGTCACAAACACATAATTATGTACTTAGTAAATGAAATAGAACATTCAATGTCTTACTATGAAAAGACACAACGTCAAGAATGTCAGATGACATTTGATTTGAATTAGAGAAATATTCGTACTAATTTGGACAATATGAAGTTTAGTTTTTTAATTTAAATTACGGTCGAATTTCGGCCGATGCTACGGGTGACTAGTGATATTAAACTGTTGAATATTAACTATATTATTATTGTAGTAACTAGGCTCAGTTTATTTATTTGTCAATTTCGTAAACCCATTATTGTCCCACTGCTGGGCACGGGTTTTCTCCCAGAATGAGAGAGGTGTTCCGCATGCAGTTTATCCGATGGCAAGTGGCCACTGCCGCCCATGGACATCTGTAAACAACTATATATAGAACATGGGTACCATCTGAAGTCAATGCGTTACTACTACCGAGGGCTAAGATAGTCGCCTCATATAGAAGTGTGCCGGCAACCATATCTTTCCAACGAAACGCAAGAACTGCTTCACGCTACAAATAGGCGTGGCGATGGTATTCTTCGACCGAACTACACTTGTTCTACCACCTTCAAAATGTTCACAAATGTATACTAACCGTAATTAGTATTGTTACTACTCGTAGGATTTTACGTGCCGAACTTAATTTAAAATATGATCTAAGCTACGGCGTAGCAGATGTCTACGCTGTAACCGCTACGAGAGATAACTTGAGACTTCTACGATTTTGATCACACAGGTGTTAGAGTTATATTGGAGTTCTATTGTTAAATGCTTTTAAGTGCGAATATATTTGTAGAATATATTTTCTATAGCATTAATTGTTTCCAATGTGATCAATATTGGAATTAGGATTAAGATATAATGTACGTACCGTCGACCATAGTATAGTACCTTACAAATATGTAAATTGTCGATGTGTTGTCGATCTTTAATAGCATCACACTCTTTTTAATAGCTAAGTATCACAAATATTTCTCTAATTTATATAAATTGTAACAATTTTCAAGTTATTTTGAATGCACCCGTTAATGGTAAAAAGAGATTATTAACTAAGATGCATTTAAAAGCAATAGTGGGTATTTTGACAAAGACATCTGACATTTTTGACGGTATGTGTTTTCATAGTAAGACATTTAATGTTCTATTTCGTTTATTATGTATGTGTTGGTCTCAAATGCAAGGTAGTGTGCGTAATGTGTTTTTAGGTGATTATATGTATGTTTTGTATGTATGCTCAGAGGATTCCGGTTGCGTTCCTTTAGAGATCCCGGAATCCTCTTTGTAGCGCCGAGGACGGCCACCGGGGGGTTATAGTGCGGTAAAAATCCCACATAACCCTGCGTCGCTCGCATGGCGTTGGGTTACCTTTTGAAGGTCGAGAACAAGAAAGCTAAAGATTACCATGGGTAGCTATAACCACTTGCCATCGGGTCGACGCCTCACAGAGTTGATGGATAGATATGTATATTATATACTTACACAATTGGTAATTCTGTCGCTGTCCATTATGCCATAACAGCGACCATTTGGGTGGAAATGTCGGCGTAATGAAACATTTTACAAACAAAAGTGTTTTGTCAATATCACCCTAGTCGACCATTTGTGCGACAAGAACGTAATGGAGTTTTTTATGGGTATGTTATTGTATATGAGTATGAGTATTGTGTTTTATCTTAGTCCTCAGGAGTAACGTTTCTAGGACCGACTTCTGGCATCTAATTGTATTTTGGTATTTGTGTAATTTTCTAAGTATTATCTATTTACTTGTCTCTTTTTATTACCTTGTGAGTGTGAAATTGCATTGAATCAAATGAGTGAATTTAAGTGTGGATTATAGTACATATCTTGAGGCAACATTATTAAGTCAATTTCATAAAATCCTTTTCATAAAGTCGTTTTGAAGGTGGCAGAACCAATGTAGTTCGGTCGGGGAAGTACTACCGCCACACCTATATCTAGCGTGAAGCATTACTTTTATTTCGATAGAAGGGTGTAGTGGCCGGCACACTTTTATATGAGGTGACCATCATAGTCCTCAGGAGTGGTAACGCATCTGTGATTAACTTCAGACAGAACACCTGTTCTGTATGAAGTTGATTACAGATGTCCATGGGCGGCAGTGACCACTTACCATCAGGTGGACTGCATGCTCGTTTGCTACTTCAGTCAGATAAAAAGAAAACATGTAATCTATGAAAACTTTAAAATTTTGTAGAAAAAAAATATATATAACGAAGTTCTTCGATTTATTCACAGTTGAGGAGGTCAGATCGCTTCGACGATTAAACAAGAATCTTTTTATACCAGCATACGCTCGCCTTTTATAATAAAATTGCGTGAGGTGACAATAAAACATTTATGGAGGGTAGATTAAATTACTATCTCAAATATGGCTAATTTAATAAACAAACAGTATTTGATCTGTAAACTAACTAAAATAATTATTTTCGGCAACGTGTTTTTCTACATTTTTCTACACAAATATGCGGTGTCCCGCCGACTTACATATTAGGTACGAAAAATAATAAGTAACGCAGCGGAGCCTAGTTAGTAAATAATAAAAAAGGTTTAATAAAAAACATCGAAGTATCGAACTTTAATACTTATACAGTTTATCACATACAGCGTAGTGACAGACAGACAGACGGGCAGCGGAGTTTTTGTAATAGGGTTCCTCTTTTACCTATTGGCTACGGAACCCTTAAAAGATAATTACAAAGTAAAATTAATAACTCGTACATTTTCTGGGGATAAAATAAATTTTCCTCTGTCTCTCAAAGTAATTTCAAAGATTCTTCTTTAATAAGTTTAAATTATTATTGTGTTTCAGCCTTTAGCAGGTGCATTTAGTAAATACGTAGACTCATCTGATGAGCTTTTATTAATAAAAAGAGAAATTGATTCCAATAAACTTTTATTTTAACTTCGAATATATTAAATTTAATAAGTTTTAAAATTCGTCAAATGTTTAACAATTTTAAATTTTGACAACATATTAAGTGGGATTAAGTCAAACTTATGAAAATAGCAAAGAGCTTTTTTAAGGTCTCACAGGTTACCTTCTTGACGGAAAATAAATATATTAATATACCATTAGTATTTATCATTTATCGATATTGAATAGAAATATTGGCAGTATAGAAATTAAAACCGCATATCGTGAGTAGGTAGTTATAAAATATAGTCGCGAAAAAATTAGTCTTAAATCGTAGAAAGTTTCTATCCTTAATTAAAAAAATCTGATAAAATATAATTCTTGATTCTTCGCGAAGTTATTCCAAATGACATCCCAGAAACCAATTATAAAATTTTACTTCCGATTTTTTCTCCTAAACTACGGCCTTCTTGGATACAGAGTAAACCTTCAATTCGTTTTAAAACTTATGCAAAAGCTCAAATAATTCTCAATGTTCTTAGAAAATATGGATTTTATTTACAAAGTTTTTACTCCAAACTTCTCGTTTAAATTCAAAAAGATGCGGCAAAAAGCAGCTGAAAAGTGTATATTGTTCTACACTAGATGTTACCTGCAATTTCGCTCGCTTCTTAAAAACACTACATAGTATAAAACAAAGTCGCTTCCCGCTGTCTGTCCCTATGTACGCTTAGATCTTTAAAACTACGCCACGGATTTTAATACAGTTTTTTTTATAGATAGAGTGATTCAAAAGGAAGGTTTTTAATGTGTAATACATCCATAATAACGTGGAGGAAGACTCATAATTTTAGATTTTTGACTTTTAGGCGGAAATTAGTAAAATTTTTAGTAAAACCTAACTTTTAGTAAAACCTAAATTAGTATAACTTTTTATAAAGTAGATGGATTTGTAGAACACTCGATGTTAACTTAAGAATTACTCTATAAAATATGTTTCAATCGTTAAGTTAAATTACTAGTCTTGGCTTGATGTGATTTTGAAGACGCATAGGCAAACCTATGGACAAAAACAATTATAAAAATCTATGAACTCTCAACTATTTCAGATGGCTTATTTTGTTAATAATGATATATTTTTATTGTGTATATTTTTAAAGCCGCATGTGGAAAGAAGTCAAAACTGTGACAAAATGTTTAAATGTAACAACATAAAAACTGCAAACGAATCAGACGTATGCAGTTGTTATGCAAAGTAAAATACATGTTTAAATTGACATTGATAGCCATCATCAATCTTTTTTAATTTCTTTAAAGGAAATTTGTTTCAACTTAAAAACATATAGAAATCTGTTTTTTTTAAATTATAAAACAGCGATAGAAGGAAGGACAGTATGTGCCTAGTTAAGTCAATAGATAAAGTTAACAACTATCTTAACTATGTTAAGTTAACTATTATGTTGAAATTACAAAGCAGCGAAGAAAATGATAAAAGTAATCAAAATGCAAACGCGCTATTTTTCCTAATTCCGTCGACGCATATAATTTAGATCTCAAAATAATGTTAGATATGCCTGTTAAGTACTAGTACCTCTTGTATTAATCCAGCTTATCTCTTCCAGCTCCATTACTTTTGTGTTAAACGAAGTGCATAGATATTATACAGGATTGTTGGCGTATTCTCGTTTATGACGATCGAGTTGATACTAATGCTCAACTTCTTTTATTATTTTTTAAAACCAATCCATGAACTGAACTAAACACATACGAGAACTTAATGTATTTGTGAAGATTCTAGATTTTTTTTTATTATATTTGGTAAATTTTTATTTAGCTTAATGAATAAAACATAGGAAAGATTATGCTCGTAAACAAACAGTGTGGTCCTGAAACTAACGTGTCGTTAATATAAATTACCGTTAGCATTATTGATATATTAAAATTATTTTAATGTCTGTTAGGCAGTTCACTTTTCTATAAGTCTAGATATAAGAGCTGATTAATAAGCAATCTGGCTTTTACGATTGAGAATATTATGAACGGTTTTTAAAAAGAAATTCTTCCCATGTAACTGGTCACAAGAGTATCTAATATGCTTGCCGTATTGAGAGTGAACAACCCTCATATGAGTCGACTCAAAATTCGCAGACACCGACATTTTAATATCCATCTTACTACATATAACTGCTTGCTCCGTAAGGTTAAAGGTAGAAAATTCCATGAACATAGACGTTTTAGACTATATAGACGTACCTTATGATGTTTGTATGCCTGACAATGACAGAGTAAAAGCAAAGAGAGAAAAAAATACAAATAAGTTACTTGGAGAATGCATAGGTTTTTTTTTTACTGACTGAAGTAGCAAACGAACATGCAGTCCACCTGGTAAGTGGCCACTGCCGCCCATGGACATCTGTAATCAACTTCATACAGAACATGGGTTCCATCTGAAGTCAATCACAGATGCGTTGCTTCTCCCGAGGACTATGATGGTCGCCTCATGTGAAAGTTAGCCGGCAACCACACCCTTCTATCGAAACGCAAAAAATGCTTCACACTAAAAATAGGTGTGGCGGTGGTACTTCCCCGGTCGAACTACACTGGTTCTACCACCTTGAAAACTAAATATCCAGCATGGATACTAAATGTATACATTATATCCGTTACTAAAAATAGTGTAAAACCAACATATCCGACTGCTTAAACAATTGGCTGATAAGGAAACATAAGGTTAACATAAGGGTTACAATTAATAGTTTATACTTACTTTTTTATATACCTACCACAAATTATCGCTATATCCCAGGGTTGTCTGGTAGATAATGCCATTAGGCATTAAGTTTACCCTTGTAACCCTTAGCTTAAGTTGTTTCAAAAATTTAAAAATAAAAAAATAAGGAGTTAGCATAGATATACTAAAGCGCTTAAGACAGCACCTTTGCCAGGTGGTAGTGTAGTTCGACCGGGGAGGTACCACCGCCACACTTATTTGCATTCCTGAACGTGAAGCTTTTCTTGCGTTTCGATGGAAGGGCGTGCTTGCCGGTACTTTTATATGAGGCGACTATCTTTGTCCTCGGGAGTAGCAACGCATCTGTGATTGACCTCAGATAAAACCTATAATCTATATGAAGTTGCTTACAGATATCCATGGGCAGTGACTACATAACATTAGGTGAACTGCACGCTCGTTTGCTACTTCATTACTATAAAAAAAAACATTTTGAACTTGTCAAATTGAAGTACTTGTACGTCGTGATGCAGGCGGGAAAAACGTAGTTTTGGTAGTATTTTTAGAGACGGATTCACAAACCTGTCTTCAAATATCGTCAAACATACTTAATATGCTCAAAATATCCTTCTCAAGCATTTGGCTACAAAGCTAATGAATAACTTTTAAGCGCTGAAGTTGTATATTTAAAGAATATTTCTATTAATGACGTTATTATTTGAAAGGTATAAGGTCCCAAGGGAGGACCCGTGTCTCCTCTCAGTGTGAAAAGGGTTAAGCCCAAAAGTCCGGAGAGACCAAGTTTGAGAACTTTATAGAGAAGTTTGAAGGATGCAGCTTCTTTCTTCACGATGTTTACTATCGCCGTTTAATTAAGCGATAAATAATTTGTGTTCGATTATAATTTTGAAATTAATGAGAACATTTTATAAGTTTGAAGTAGCAAACGATCATGCAAACCATCTTATTAAAATAGTTACTGTTGCCTATGGACTCTGACAAACATCTTTATATAGAATAGGGTAATCATTACTTCGGAGGACTTAGAAACGCAAGATTTGTTTGAGTCTAGAAATAAGTGTGGCGGTGGAAAATCATTTGTTCTATCACGTTGAATAATTACGAGTATAATAAGTTAACAAAAAAAACATAAAAAGAAGGTTCTTACGTAATATCGTTATAATTAAAATAAAAGTAGAAGAAAAAGTAGCTAACATTGTCCTAAGTACTATATTAATGTTTCTTTCAACTGGATCGCTCGATCGATAATTACCGTTAGAAATCGATCCTTTTTTACACTGTTTTAACCGTTCGATTAATCCGGTGGGATCCGGTCGGATCCGGCCGGATTGCGAAAAAAACGGCCGGGTCCGGCCGGATTGAAAATGATGCCGGATTGCAATCCCTAGATATATGTAACTTGATCGAAATATCAGCAAAAAGAAGGTTAAAAATAGTTTATCGTTACGTATTAAAGTGTATCTACTATCATTAACTACTACTCGTATTAGCTGCTGACATACTTATGTCATTATGTCATAAATTTGTACACCCTACCCTCTCTGGTATTTGTTATATTTTTCCTTCTGTCACTTATACGCTTTCTACACTCATAGCCCCACACTCCTGTGTCGTCGGTACCATGGACACACAAGACGAATACACAAACACCCATACCCAGAACACGAATCTAAACTCATCATTCAGATACCTGTCTGGCTGGAAATCGAACCCTGTACACATTGCGCGTCAGCGCGTCAGACCGGTATGGTAACCACCACGCGGGTCGTCGTAAAACGTAATGGTAATCGTGCAATATATATTATTGCAATTGCGATTTTCACTGCAATGTATTAATAACATACACGGTCGTCGTTTAAGAAAAGATATTAAACATATAGAAGCTATGTTAAATGTTCTAAAACAATACACCTACATGCCGTAGACCCACCTACGCAGCTAAAGTCTATCCTAAGTTAATTTTCTAAATAGTCTTGCTAAATTCCTTCTGGCTATGTTTAAGGTAAATAACGCGTAAATGTTATTTTGTCAAAACAAAACCGAAATACCAAAATCATTAGACTTTTGAGGCACTACTGTCACCTCTATTTTTCCCTAATAACATTAGAGGGCTTGTTTTGGTGGCTTTTTTAAGGGCTGTGTTTTGGTTTAAAGGAAGTGATCATCGTCAACCCATTATTGTCCCACTGCTGGGCACGGGTCTTCTCTCGGAATGAGATTCAGACCATACTCCACCGCGCTGGCCAAGTGCGAAGTGGTGGACTTCACACACCTCCGAGTTTTTTTAAGGAACTCTCGGGTGTGTAGGTTTCCTCACGACGTTTTTATTTCACCGAAAAGCATAAGATGTGAATATTACACTTAAACTACATAGTACATCGTTATGCATGATGTGGTCACCTGTAATTCTAGGAACATTTAAATAGTATTATGTAAGTTTTATATTATTTTTGATTGTAAAGCTGTATCTTATGTTAGTGTTCCAATTAAATAAATAAATAATGAAGACGTAGCTATCCCAAGTATTTCAATTTAGTTTTCATCTCAGCATTTGTAACTAACCTTAGGTAATATGAATTTAGACTAATATTATCGCGGAATATAGGTAGTTATTCATTTTACTACATAACGACTACTCGCGAAATGCGGTTTTTGTTTTATTTTTTGTGAACTTACAATGAAGTTGTATGCGGGTTAGTTTGTTACTTTTATTTTGTGAAAAAGTAAATCTAATATTCAAAATTCTCGTGTCACAATGTTCGTTCCTGTACTCCTCCGAAACGGCTCGACCGATTCTCATGAAATTTTGTGAACATATAGAGTAGGCCTGAGAATCGGCCAACATATATTTTTCATATCTCTTAGTGTTGTAGTAGTGTGGTTGTCCACCCTTAACATTTTTTTTATATTTTATATGGCAAAACAACATAATTTCGAATTTTAACAGGATCTATTTGTACCGGGTATCGACTTAATAGTTGAGGCTTAATATTAGGACTATTTTCCTGTTTGGGTATAGAACACTAAAAATAACAAAAAACCACCATTGCATTCTCCGCGTACTTACTCACAACTTACTGTAATACTTAATTTGTTAAACTAAATTCAATAGAACCTTCCAAAAATCGGTAATCGTTAAGCTGTCTTATTGGTCCTTGACATTCTAACTTTCATTTGAAATAGGAGTTAAAATTTAAAACTTTTTCGTAGTTACGTGAAGTTACAAAGGTCGTACACTTGAAACTTACTTAAACTTTAAACTACATTCTACGCTGGGTGGTAGACCCAGTGTAGTAATATATTCGACCGGGGAAATAGCACCACCACAAATATTTCTAGCTTGAAGCATTTCTTGCGTTTCGATGGAAGGGTGTGGTTCCCGGAACACTTTCACATGAGGCGACCATCACAGTCCTCGGAAGTAGCAACGCATCTGTGATTGAGTTCAGATGGAATCCATGTTCTGTATGAAGTTGATTACAGATGCCCATGACTTACTATCAGGTGGATTGCATTTTTGAAGTGAAACTTCTTTAGGCGCATGAGGGTAAAATTTTTACAGATGAAACGTCACGCCGGTATGCAACGGAAGTGTCGGAAAAGAGAGAGAGAGTGATCGAGACCGATTGAGAGAGAGTAAGACAGGGCGAACGTAGCATGAGCAACTAGCCGTGGAGTGACAGTAGGGAGCAAGCGAGTGAGAAAGATTGAGAGAAAAAGTGAGACAGAGCGAACGTCGTATCACGCCTTTTTCCCTTCCTCTTAATCTTGGAAATTTAAAGTTTTAGATTTGTATAAATATAAACAAGATTTATAAATTAGTTCCCCAAAGAAGTTTCACTTCTGACATGTGTACTTTGTACGCACGCATGTTTTTTTTTTATACTTAAACCTACCGATAAGCCAGACGAGCTACCTGATGGAAAGTAGTAACCTACAGACATTTGCAACACCAGAGGAGTCGCCAATGCATCGCCGGCTTTGAAAGAGAGCTCTTTTCGCACCATTTTTGAAGAGGCCCATGTCATAACGCCCGGGGAATACGGGGAATGCAAGCTCGTTTACTACTTCAATCAGATACAAAAAACAATTCACGCTTAAAATAAGGTTGGAGGTCGTATTATATATAGGGATTGCAATCCGGAAAACCAAATCCGGTAATCCGGCGGATCCGGTACAAATTTACACAAACCGGATCCGGTATCAATTCACCACTGGATCCGGACCTCCACCGGATCCGGTGATTGTACTATATTTTGACAAAGATTTCACATTACAAAAATAATTACCGTTGGAAATCGATCTTTTTTACACTGTTTTAACCGTTCGATTACCGCCGGATTGAGAAAAAAACGACCGGATCCGGCCGGATTGAAAATTAGGCCGGATTGCAATCTCTAATTATATACTCCCCGGTAGAATTATATTCGTACTAACATCGATTCTCTAAGTTACTATCAACGTATTCTTGTATATAAGAAAAGTTCAAATATCATCAAGGTGTTGTGTACACACCCCACCTAAGGGTTGAACAAACAAGTTTATTACAAAACTAGTTTCCGTTAGGGGCTTCGCTCGTGTACAAGTTTTTGATTTGATTAAGTTCTCTTGGACTTAATATAAAGTTGCCTATTGTTACGTGGACAGAGTCAAGTATATGAGCACCCAGACAAGAAATATAAACTTATGGTTTCGATGTTTGTCTGGGCGACGATGGAATCTTAAACTTTCTTTTACGCAGGTGATTATAGCCTATACTTTATTTAGTCTCCGGCATACGCCCAGCAGTGGATTGTAAGATAAATAGTTTGTATTCGATTTCGGTAGCAACACCGCCACGCTTGTTTCTGGCCAATAACAACAGTATTAATCACTACAACAAAACAAAGTCGCCTCCCACTGCCTGTCCCTATGTATGCTTAGATCTTTAAAACTACGCTACGGATTTTAATGCAGTTTTTTTAATAGATAGAGTGATTCAAGGGGAAGGATTTTATGTATAAAACATGCATAATTTAGTGGTGGAACACTGGTAATTTTAGAATTTAGATATTTAGGCGAGACGAAGTTCGCTGTGTCAACTTGTGTAATATAATGTGCTCCGGTCTGGAAGGGTGTGGTAAAAGGGACTTACATATCCAGGGCGTTCCAACTTAGTCCTCGGAGAGTAAAGTCAGATACTTTACTCTCCGAGGACTAAGTTGGAACGTTGGTAAACACTTAACACTTACTTTAGAAAAATTGGGGTGGCTAAAAATCAGTACAGCTCAGGACTTAGATCCTGGTTCTGCATTAGCTGAGCCACTTCCTTTGCTCTCAGTAATGTTATTTAATTAACATAAATTAATTGTTACTTTTTATTTGCATTTTGGGGCAATAAATCATTTTTTTTGTAAGTATTACTTTTCATCCAACTATTTTGTTGTAATTTCAGATGCCGCGGGCTTTAGGCCAAACGACAACTGCAGGTTTATACACATATAAGATTAATTTTAATATTATTATTGTTATGTTAATTATCCAGTAATTAACATAACAATAATAATTTAGATGCTCAGGACCGGTCGGAGTGGCGTAGATTAGGGGAGGCCTATGACCAGCAGTGGACTTTCAAAGGCTAATGGATGGATGGATTGTTAATATTAAAGGTAAGACTCCAATCTTATCTAAGGTTGATTAAAGATATCTAGAGGCAGCAGTAGTCGCTTAACATCAGGTGAAAAGCATGTTCGTTTTGCTACTTCGGTAATATAAAAAAAAAAAAAACTAATAATACAAACGTAAAAAGATAAAAAAATCTTTAAAACCACAGACAGATATCAATATCATTTATTTACATAGAGGCTCTACAAACATTCTTAAGGGTTTATTTATTATCTAACGAAGTTTATCTACAACCACAGGAGCAATTTGTAGCTGTTCACGACCATCAACAAGTAGAAGAACACTGGAAATAAAGAAATAAGGTTTAGGACCAAAGTTTTGTATGTGACCTTTTTAACGACTCAATGACTTTTTTATATTTATAAGGACGACGTATTTTTAACGTCTTTTTTATTTATACGACTGAAATAGCAAACAAACATGCAATCCACCTGATAATAAGTGGTCACTAACGTCTATGGAAATATATAAAAGCAAAAGGTCACTCACTCACTCATCACGAAATCTCAGAAACTACAAGTGCTAGGAGTTTCAAATTTTGCACGCGGGTTCTTTTAAGGACGTAAGTGCTCACTAAGAATGGATTTTATGAAATTCAACTCCTAAGGGGGTGAAATGGGAAAAACTTTGTGATACATTGATTTGAACCCGGGCGGAGCCGCGGGTACAGCTAGTATTTTATATTTATAAGGAGGACGTATTTTCAACCTCTTTTTTATTATACGACGGAAATAGCAAACGAGCATGCAATCAACTTGATGATAAGTGGTCACTAACGTCCATGGACACCACTGAATATGTTATATTTATATTTTACATTAAACCTACTTTTTACTTATAAGAGTGAAGTGACAAACTAGCATGCAGTCCGCCGGATGATAAATGGTCATTGACTTCCATGGACACTAGTAAAGAGTTTCGTATACAAGATTCTATCTGAAGTCAATCACAGATGCGTTGGTTCTCACGAGGACTAAGATTTTTTTTTATCTGACTGAAGTAGCAAACGAGCATGCAGTCCACCTGATGCTAAGTGATCACTGTCACCCATGGACAACTGTAATCATCTTCATACTGAACATGGGTTCCATTTGAAGTCAATCACAGATGTGTTGCTACTCCCGAGGACTATGATGGTCGTCTCATGTGAAAGTGTGCTGGCAACCACAGCCTTCTATAGAAATGTAAGAAATGCTAAAAGATGGTTGCTTTATATAAAAATGAGCCGGTAGCTACACACTTCACCACCAAAACAGTAGAATAGATGTAGCGGTGGTAGGTACCTCTATGGTTCAACTATACTCGTTCTATTCTTAGATACTTTTATATAAACCTTTTGCGAGAAAAATGTTTCAGTATATTTTCTATAAATAAAGATCTCTAAAGATAAAAACCTTTTAAGATTATAATATTTTTTATCTTAGGAGGATAAAAACGAAGATTTTAAGCGATACAGTCGCTATTCTGATTTATAATAAATTGTAAAAATGATTTTCAAACTTTCAAATAGCTTTTGCTAGTTTTTATATATAAAAAGTAAGTTATTTTATGAATTAAAGATGAGTTTTATTTAGATATTAGCTGAACCCCGCAGCTTCAATATAAAAAAATAGATGTATCGATTGTCCCGTGAGAATAAGGCATTTTTTCACTGTAAAAAGCCTATATGTTAATCCAGAGTGTCAGCTAACTCCCTACCAAATTTTATGATAATCGCTCCAGCCGTATAGACGTGAAGAAGTAACAAACATACACACTCGCAAACTTTCGCCTTTATAATATTAGTATGAAGTATGATATGATTAGTATGATTAGATTAATCCAAGTAAATGCTACGTATAGTTTGAATGACTTACCTATACTTTCTCCATATAGCACTGAATTTATTTTATTAAAAACTAACTGAACCTCGCAGCTTCGTCCGCGTTAAAAAATCGATGTATGGATTGTCCCGTGGGAATAAGATACTTTCCCACTGTAAAAAGTATGTTATATGTTAATTCAGAGTGTGAGCTAACTCCCTACCAAATTTTATGACAATCGCTTCAGCCGTTTAGACGTGAAGAAGTAACAAACATACACACTCGCAAACTTTCGCCTTTATAATATTAGTATGAAGTATGATATGATTAGTATGATTAGATTAATCCAAGTAAATGCTACGTATAGTTTGAATGACTTACCTATACTTTCTCCATATAGCACTGAATTTATTTTATTAAAAACTAACTGAACCTCGCAGCTTCGTCCGCGTTAAAAAATCGATGTATGGATTGTCCCGTGGGAATAAGATACTTTTCCACTGTAAAAGTAGCCTATATGTTAATCTAGAGTGTCAGCTAACTCCCTACCAAATTTTATGACAATCGCTCCAGCCGTTTAGATGTGAAGAAGTAACAAACATACACACTCACAAACTTTCGCCTTTATAATATTAGTATGATGATGATAGTATGATGATACTCACAAGAGCTCCATATAACAGATATGATTAATTGTACAATCTGTTTCTTCTCCATATTGCCTGAACGAAGCACTATGAAGATATTACAGGCCGTTGTCAGTCCGATGTACGCACAGTTGAATATGAAGCCGTACCAAATATAAATGTTAACTATGTCGCTCTTCGCCTGTAAGAAATAAAGTTTACCATTATTTGTCAGATATCCAACTAAAGAAGCAAACGAACATACAGTCCACGTGATGGTAAGTACTAGCGTCCTTGGACATTTTGACTTTGACAGTCGTCCTGTGTCGTGGCGTATGGCACATGTAGCGCATGTAGAGAACTTTGCCGAATGGCGTTAGGTCTGCGGGCTTCGAGTAACCCCTCCTTACCCTGACAATTCCCTCCGTGGTTTTCAAGGTGGTAGAACCGGTGTAGTTCGACCGAGGAAGTACGCCTATTTCGATAGAAGGGTGTGGTTGCCGGCACACTTTCACATGAGGTGACCATCATAGTCCTCGGGAATAGCGATGCATCTGTGATTGACTTCAGATGAAACCCATGTTATGTATGAAGTTGCTGACAGATGTCTATGGGTGGCAGTGACCACTTACCATCAGGTGGACTACATGCTCGTTTGCTACTCGAATTGAAAAAAAAAAATGTCCATCGGTGTTGTTTACTGCCGTTGGTTGTAGCCTTTGCCCTTAGTAACTGCGCCATGCTGCTACGCAGAATTAGTCCTCCAGATTGTCGAAGGGCACCTGCCCCTATGGTTCACGACCTTGGACATCTGTAAGCAACTTTATATAGGACAGAGGTTCTATCTGAAGTCAATTAGTGTAACGTGTCTCGTATAAAATTTAGCCGACAACCACACGCTGCCATCGAAACGCAAGAACTGCTTTACGCTAAAAATATGTGTGGCGGCGATACTACAATTTTTCAACCACCGGTACGTGGATATGAACGGGCGTGAAGTTTAACAAAGTTTTTATGTTCTTGCATGATGGTAAGAGGCAATGCCCACGGACATCTGTAAAAAACTAGATATATTTAAGAATTAATGCAGAAAGCTTTCTTGGACAGAACGTGATTGTACGTCATAATTTGCGATTGCGATATGGCACAACGTACATTGACGTTAAAATATAATGTATTATATATGACAGAACGTTTATTCCTGATGAATTTTCAAGTTAAAATCTTATTGGATGTACCTTGTGCCACACCATTTAAAATACTAGAAACTTTACTGTCACGATTCTGTCATGACGTCTTTAAAACGAATTATATCATTGGACTCTACGTATTTATACGTCATGTATGGAGATTTACTGTGTCATTCTAGAACACAGACTCAAGCTGTACCGTCCGCGAAAGTGTTAACAATTTTTTTATGAACTACTCAAGATGGTAATTGGTCACCACCAGCGAACACGTGTAAAAAAAATTCTCGTAGACCACAAACTGTAATTAAAGCCAATTTCAGATGCATTGCCACTTCTGACTAAGATGGTAGCTTCAAATATCAGTGAGTCGGTATTCATATCCTTCCAAAGTGACGTAGATCTTCACACGAGAAATTATGTAGATTTGCTATGATTGTTGAGAGCGTTATACTTACTTTATATTAATTCAAATTGGGGAGCTTCTAGATATATAAAACAAACTTTACTTAAAAAAACATATGTTCCAGCAACTCGCATGCTTCTTCTCAGGAGTGAGAGGTATCTACTTGAGTCCATCATCCCTAAAATGTTTTCACCTGGGTCAAGGACCTCGAAATAAAAAACGTGGACCCGTCTGTACCGCATCTATATATATATAGAACATGTTTTATTCGAGTTTGAGATTATTGAATAAAAGTATTTAGCCTTTTATTCGATGCGCTTTGTATCGGTTTAATTGTATGGTATGCTTGAGTCTTCGACTTTTAAAATGCTCATTTTATTTCACCTTTGAAAGCATTCCCGGAGCGCTATGACATGGGGTCTGTCAAGAAAGGTGCGAAAAGAGCTCTCCTTCAAAGACGGCGATGCATTGGCGACTCCTCTGGTGTTGCGAATGTCCATAGGCGACGGTGACTATTTTCCATCAGGTAGCCCGTCTGCCTTATCGTTCGGTTAAAATATAAAAAAAAAGCATTCGATTTTATTTAAGCGGATCAAACGACTTCATTACCAAGTTAACTACGATTTTAAAGCATTATTAACATAACTTCTATTTTATTGCTTCCAACAAAAAACGAATAGCAAAGTAAATAAAACCGCACAAATAAACCTATAAACTGGGATACCTCTGCAGTATCCAAGCTCTGAACCGATAACCTTGTTACGGATTTCATTGTCTCGGGAACGGAGACCGCGAGGGCACGAGCCACCCATAACCTTGTTCTTAATACTTCTGTTTGTTTTTCACGTGTTTTACTATGGGAGAGAAACTTTATTTTACGGTTTGTGCGATATTACAAACACGTGTCAGTGATTGATGTGAGTTTATCAACTGTGTCAGGAGGTTGAGGAGGTTGTATGACTGTATGAAAATACTTTTTTTTTGTTATCAAGGAGGAAACCTTCAAAAGGTACCCGATGCCGTGGAAGCAGCGCCGGGTTATGTGGGATTTTTACCTCACTAAAATTCCCCCGGTGGCCATCCTCAACGCTGCGTAGAGAACTCCGGGATCTCTAATGGAACACAACCGGAGTCCTTCAAGCGCGATACCCCTTCGAGCTCTTCCCAGAGAGCATTGTACTCACTGGGCCTCCTGGCACGACAGTATGTGGCCACACATGCCGGGTTGCTTGGCTGAACGGTTCGAGCTTCCACTCTTACCGCCCGCAACCCCGGAAACCCCTTTTAGTCGCCTCTTACGACAGGCAGGGGATACCGTAGCCCTATTCTGATCCCGGAGCTACAGGGATGACGTTTTACAGCCTAATGGCTTGACGGATTTTAACATTAGCATAATGAGAAAGAAAGAGGACGACCACAAAATTTGGACAAATAGAATAGGTAATACTCTAATACTATCCTGTAAACTAAAAAGTATTAGAATAGGATAAACATAGAGCAGTGATAGCCTAATGGTTGAAACTTGCCCTCTCAATTGGGAGGTCCGAGGTTCAAACCCAGGCACGCACCACTGATTTATGTGCGTATTATACATTAATTATCACTGCTTTTCGGTGAAGGAAAACATCGTGAGGAAACCTACACACCCGAGAGTTCTTTAAAAAAAAAAGTTCTCGGAGGTGTGTGAAGTCCACCAATTCGCACTTGGCCAGCGCGGTGGACTATGGCCTAAACTCTCTGATTCTGAGAGAAGACCCGTGCCCAGCAGTGGGACAACAATGGGTTGACGACGACGAAACATAAGTGTTACGACCTTAAAAGCAGTGATAACCTAATGGTTGAATCTTGCCCTCTTGATTGAGTGGCCCCAGGTTCAATTCCAGGCACGCATCACTGATTTTTATAAATTTATGTGCGTATTAAAAATTAATTATCACTGCTTTTCAGGTGAAGGAACACATCGTGAAGAAACCTACACACCCGAGAGTTCGTAAAAAAAGTTCTCGGAGGTGTGTGAAGTACACCAATTCGCACTTACCCAACGCGGTGGACTATGGCCTAAACTCTCTCATTCTGAGAGAAGACTGCGAGAAAAATGGGTTGACCAGTTACGTCCCTTCAACAATCAACCTAACACAAGAAAACTTTTAAGAATGCGAACATAACTCGTTTTTTCACACAATACATTTTTTTCTTTAGGTTCTTTATATTCTCACCCGGCAAATGTGGGGTGTCGTTAGATTTGTATCAAACTCCGAATTTGTAAGAAATTATAAACACGCACGCTTTCTACACTCATAGCCCCACACTAGGATTTTCTTCTGTGTCGTGGGTATCATGGACACACAAGACGAATACATAAACACCCAGACCCAGGACATTAATCTAAACTCATCATTCAGGTACCTGTCTGGCCGGGAAACGAGCCCGGGACCCTCAACCCCACGGTTTTCCTCGGTACATCCTTTGCCTGGACTGCGGGTACGCTAGTAAAATTCGTCCGCGGTTCCGACGGCGTCTGCCCAGTCAGCAGGGCCCGTCACTTTTTGGGATGCTGGAGTTTCTCCATCCCTCCGTCTTTGAGGTGCGCGCGAGCACCCCGCGCGCGCCACCTCGAGGCTTGTTACTATGGCACAGGATACCCCCGTATCCTGCATCAATGCACCAATTATGGGGGTTGGAGAAAGCCGTGAGCAACCCGTCTCCTAATACGTTTTCCGGTTGCGAATATGGAGTTCGAAGGTTTTCTCTCTCACCCACTCCGCAGCCTCCTTCTGCGAGATGATTTCGGAAAAATACGGAATTCTAAAAATTACTTAAAAATACATTATCGCCTGTTAAAACAGCTTGTTATATGACACGTGGTTATACGATTTGATTTGGATTTCCAAGGAACTGTTTTTCTATAAATAGGGCGAAGGTTCGTATGATGCTAACTGAATACAATCTGTAGAGGGCCTTGCAATTCCTTATTTCTGTTCAAGCACTTTACAGGTAATTTAAAAACTTTATTTAGAACAAGTATTGTGATTAAATTTAACAAGGGATGTTTTAGATTTTTTTAATTATTGCATGACGAGTCGCGTAACTCAGCGGTCACCAATTAACAGAGGGTTCCAGGTTTTATTCCAAGCATACAAATTAAATTCTGCTTTTAGGTTTTTCTTGGCATCGATGATGCAAATAACCCTTGACTGAATGTAGATAATTATATGTTTTTTATGTTTTTCTGATTTATGAATAGATAAGCTACCTGTTATCCTACTAATATTATAAATGCGAAAGTTTGTGAGGATGTATGTGTATTTGTTATTCTTTCACGCAAAAACTACTCAACGGATTAGGTTGAAACTTTACAGTAGTATAGGTTATACATCAGAATAACACATGGGCTATAATTTTTAATGATTTTTTTTATAAGGTTATAATATAACGAGAAATATCAGGTTAGTCGGAAAAAAAGTTGTGCTCTGAGAGTTATCTTCGCGTACGCTGCCTAAACCGTTGGAGATATCCAAATATAATGTATGGTGGGATTGTTTGGCTCACATAGATCTAAATAAAAGTCCGCGACAGCATATGTCTATATTTTATATATAACCCACAATAACTCTTTTTATACTTTGAAAATTTTAAAAATATGAAGTTGATGTTTCCATGGGTTTTATACAAACTAAATATTAATCCTTATCAAAATAAATGATTTCAAAAAATCAAGCATCTAATAAAGATTGAATCTGCCTTTTACACCATGTAAATTGGATAAGTAGTTTAGAAGATATTACGAGTATAACATATTGCGTAGTCAATTGATTGACCGGCAGTACGCGCCGTGCGCCGCTGCCGTATACAACGAAGTTGTATGATATTAATATTTGAATGGTTATAATACACGGAGCAAAATATGAAAGGTCAATGACGTCTCTGTAGTTCCGGGAATAAGGCTACAGTATCCCCTGTCTGTGGTAAGAGGCAACTAAAAGGTTGCGGGCGGCTAGACAGAGAGCTCCAAACACCCAGTCAGCAACTTCGGGATAGATGTCAGCATGTGTGGTCGCATGCTATCGTGAGAGCCAGTATGGACGGAGCTTGAACCGTCCAGCCAGGCGATCCCGGGAAGGACGGTGGCATACGTGTGGTCGCATATCGTGGTAAAGACCAGATGGAGTGGTGGGCCCAGCCGCTTACTTGGCAGGAGCCCGATGGGGCAATGCACTCAGAGGACTCCAGTTTGAAGATCCCGGAGTCCTGGTGCTATAAGAATCCCAGATAACCCTGCGTCGCTCCCACGGCGTACCTTTTGAAGGTTTCTCCCACGATAAAAAAGAAAAAAAGTCAATGAGAATGAAACAGCGGAAAGGTTAAATATGTTCAATCGTCATCGACCTTTTAATGTAACACAACTCGGCACATAATATGTCAGATTAGCAGTAGTTTAGGTCGTAGTTGACCACGCTAGCCAACTGCGCGTTGGTAACCGTCACGGGTTTTGAGACCCTTTCTCAAAACTTTTAATTTCAGAGTAAGCATTAATATCTGTTGCCGACAAAACTAATTCAAATTAATATACGTGCCTGTGATTTGAAATTTGAACACACTGATTTAGGCGATTAACACACGGCTCCGCGCACCGCCGCGAATAGCGGTGCCTCGCGCGGTAAGGCGGTTTACGCACCTGTACGCGCGGATGGACCGATCATCAAAATAAACTTTTCGACATCGAAATGCATTTTTGCTTCAACGATGATCCGCGCGGTTAGGCGCCAGCCCGTGTGTGAGGCGCCGACCCCCCGCACTGTCGTTCGCGCGGAGACACGGTGGTGATGAGAACACCGCTGGACCGCGCGGCCAGTCGGTGTGCGTTTGTGAGGCATCAACGGATTTATTAGACCCCAATACAACATGAGATCCGCTTCACCGCCTACCGTGGCTGTGAGCGGTACCGTATGTTAATCGCCTTAGGAAGTAGGGCAAGGGTTCAATCTGAAGTAAATCACAGATGCGTTGCTACTCCCGAGGAATATGATGATCGCCTCATATAAAAGTGAGCCGGCAGGCACACCCTTCAAATGAAACACAAGAACTGCTTCACGGTAGAAATAGGTGCGGCGGTGATGCCTCCCTGGTTGAACCATTGCTCTACCACCTTGCACACTTTACTTTTCCAGACTAAATTCCACGCGAGCGAAGCCGCGGGCAAAGGCTAGTCTATTCATAAATCAGAAAAACCAAAAAAAACTTATACAATTATCTACATTCAGTTAGTAAACCGGTAGGAACTTATCTTAGTTAAGTCTAGATGATAAGGATTAAACTATTAACGGGCTTTTGTTATTTGTCAGTAGAATCCACTGATTATTTGGATAAATCGTAATAACCATATATACCAGGTGGTAGAACCAGTGTAGTTCGACCGGGGAAGTGCTACCGCCACACCTATTTCTAGCGTGAAGCATTTCTTGCGTTTCGATGGAAGTGTGTGGTTACCGGCACACTTTTATATGAGGCGACCATCATTTTTCGTAGTGGCAACGCATTCTGTGATTGACTTCCGATAAAACCTATGTTCTGTATGTAGTTGATAACAGATGTCCATGAGCGGCAGTGACCATTTACCATCAGGTGGACTGCAAGCGCGTTTGCTACTCCAATCAAATAAAAAAAGACGTACTAATATGGTATTTAGTGGTGTAAACCTTTTATTTCATAGTGCTAAGAGTTAATTCGCGCAAAAAGGGCTGTGGATTATATCATGACATATTTTTATCAATGACAGGCACGTTTTCGCTTTTTGCACAGCGACAAAGTTGTATGAAATTTTCTCTGATACATTTCGTGTTTGATTTTATGAATAAAACTGTTGACCTTTAAATGTTACATTTTCTAAATTCAGAAGTGTAGTACAGTGTAATGAAAACACGGAGCAGTTTTGAATATACGAAGCAAGTCGTTCGTTTAAATTGAATTCGGATGAAAAAAAATTAAAATAAATATTCGATCGTCGAATTTTTGTGTCCGTCAGGATGGCCGGTCACTATCCATATTTTACATCGAAATAGTTACTAAGAGTTGCTACCTAGTTGCTACCAGTTGCTACCAATCTTAAAATAATTGCTACCTTCGTATTTAAAAAAATAAACTGCTTTTTAAGGTGACCGGCCATTCTGACGTCAGGATGGCCGGTCACCATTCCAGTTAGAACAATCTGCGGAAATGATTGGAGTTTTTTTTTTACCAAGAGTTGCTACCAAATTGCTACCTTTTTTATACATCGTAATTGACCTCATAGCTGTTAAGGATAAAAAGATATTACAGATTTAATATTAAACGCCTGTACAACTAAATTAGCAAATCCGAAGTTAAATACAATATTCGTATTTTACACAGGCGCCACTTGCACTTTATATTTATATTAGGGTTGTAACGGAGGTCTCTTAGCGGAGGCCGTGGCGGATGCGGAGGTTTAACATAGGCGGAGATGAAATTTTAAGTAGAAAAAAAGAATAGCATTGATTTATTACAGTAATAGATATAAACCAAAAATAATTCAAACAGATACATTGTACAGTTCTTAGCAAAAATTGAGTAATTACTAATAATAATAAAAAATTACAAACATTTTTTTATGGCATAACAGCTTTGCGGCCTTCCAAACGTTTAATGTAGTCGGTGAGATTCCTCTATAGCCGGGGAGTAGAATACGGCCTGCTCTGCTTGTCGTAAGAGGCGACTTTTGGGGTTGGGTTTGGCTAGAGTGGGAGCTCAAACCGACCAGACAGCTAAACCGAAAAGACGGCGGCATGTGTGGTTTCATGTCGTCGTAGAAACCGTATGGTGCAGGGGGATGGTGACACGTCCCCAAGAGATGTGCCAGGTGGCACCGGTGCGTTCCTATGTGGACCCCGGGGACCCCTGCAAGCACTGAGGAAAGCCACCGAGGAGGTTTGAGTGGGTAAAAATCCCACATAACACGGAGTCTTTCCCAAAGCTTTGGTACACCTTTTGAAGGTTGCATTCCCTCACAAAAAAAAGTTCAACCAGCTGCACTAAATAGTAGTTCATCTGGCACTGAACTTCACAACACCAACAAGTAAATGCAAACTATTTAGTTAACGTTCTAATTTATATGGCATCTTATATCTCAGGATAAAATCCAGTTGAATCAGTTTTTTTATACTATTCATTAATTCATAATTTTCATATAACAAGGTTGGCTTGTTGGTTGTGGCAAGGTTGGTTGGTTGGCAACGGTGGCCTCAGTGCTTGCAGGGGTCCCCGGGGTCCACATAGGAACGCACCGGTGCCACCTGGCACATCTCTTGGGGACGTGTCACCATCCCCCTGCACCATACGGTTTCTACGACGACATGAAACCACACATGCCGCCGTCTTTTCGGTATAGCTGTCTGGTCGGTTTGAGCTCCCACTCTAGCCAAACCCAACCCTAAAAGTCGCCTCTTACGACAAGCAGAGCAGGCCGTATTCTACTCCCCGGCTATAGAGGAATCTCACCGACTACATTAAACGTTTGGAAGGCCGCAAAGCTGTTATGCCAAAAAAACTGTTTGTATTTTTTTATTATTATTAGTAATTACTCAATTTTTGCTAAGAACTGTACAATGTATCTGTTTGAATTATTTTTGGTTTATATTTATTACTGTAATAAATCAATGCTATTCTTTTTTTTCTACTTAAAATTTCATCTCCGCCTATGTTAAACCTCCGCATCCGCCTCGGCCTCCGCTAAGAGACCTCCGTTACAACCCTAATATAAATATAAAGTGCAAGTGGCGCCTGTGTAAATACGAATATTGTATTTAACTTCGGATTTGCTAATTTAGTTGTACAGGCGTTTAATATTAAATCTGTAATATCTTTTTATCCTTAACAGCTATGAGGTCAATTACGATGTATAAAAAAGGTAGCAATTTGGTAGCAACTCTTGGTAAAAAAAAACTCCAATCATTTGCGCAGATTGTTCTAACTGGAATGGTGACCGGCCATCCTGACGTCAGAATGGCCGGTCACCTTAAAAAGCAGTTTATTTTTTTAAATACGAAGGTAGCAATTATTTTAAGATTGGTAGCAACTGGTAGCAACTAGGTAGCAACTCTTAGTAACTATTTCGATGTAAAATATGGGTAGTGACCGGCCATCCTGACGGACACGAATTTTTTGGTAACATTCTGGCAATAAGGCGTAAAAAAATGTGCAAAAAGGTATGTCGTCTTTTTTATTGCTAAGTTAAAGTATACAGGTAGGTGACATCGCGGGGAAACCCGGTATAGTAGACCTAGTATAGTAAACCAGCTCGTTGAATATCTTAATAATATCATAAATGCGATATTTTGTGCGGAAGTATGTATCATTAATACTCTTTGAAGCTTAAACTGCAGGTTGGATTAACCTGAGGCACACAGTGGATTAAAACGTAGGATTCTCATTACCTTTCTTTATTCTTACATTAATCTTCTATTTATATATATGTATATTCCTTCTTTATTCTATTTTACTATATTTCCGTTGTCTATGCATTTCTTATGTTACCACCTATTCTTTAACTATTTTATGTCTTATATTATTTGCTACTTTGTATATTATTAGCTGCTGACATACCAGAATTGTTATGTTATTATTTTGTACACCCTACCTTCTTTTGCAGATGAGATATTTTTCCGTCATCCGCATTAAGGAAAAGATCGCTATTTAAGTGATAAGACCGCCTTACCTTTCATTATGTATCTTTTATTTTTGTTCTATTATGATTTTTGGTGTATAATAAAGATGTTTTGTATTGTTTTGTATTGAATTGTACCTTAGTACCTTAGTAAACGTTACCGACGTGGGCAAAACCACGGGACTAACCTAGTAGTTTAATATACGTACTACCAGTATACCTAACATCAGTATCCCGCAAGAGAATATCAGAAGGATGCACATTAATATGTAAATTAACTTCGTGTAGTAGAAATCATCTCCTCTCTTGGGGAATATCTCCTCTATTAACGTATCAACGGATTGCAGCTGCATCGCTCCCCATATCTGGAATAAATTATAAGTTAAAACATGTTGAATCTATACTAATATATAAAGCTGGAGAGTTTGTTTGTTTGTTTGTTTGTTTGAACGCGCTAATCTCAGGAACTACTGGTTCGAATTTAAAAATTCTTTTTGTATTGAATAGACCATTTATCGAGGAAGGCTTTGGGCTATATAACATCACGCTGCAACTATGAGAAGCGAAGAAATAATGGAAAATGTGAAAAAAACGGGGAAAATTATTCATCCTTGAGGGCTTCCGTTGCGTGCACTGCGAAAACGGTACAAGATACCAAAAATATATGTATGAAAGAATTATTTCTCTTGAAATGATCTAAAAAAATATCTGGGACAGTATATGTCTATCTTTTAAGATTAACTCACCAGAACCGTTTTCATGGTAATCAAATTCGGTCGAAATTAGTTAAGAGTTGTATAAACGTAATAATATTAATCTTTGTCCAAATAAATGTGTTGTTGATTAAGAGTGTTTAATTGTGAACAAAATTGTCTTTGACATCACTTAATTTCAATGAACATCTTAGAAGATAAGACAATTTTAAAATAACACCGATATAAAATTCAGGCGCGCCGCATGATGTGCAAAACATGACGCTGCAAGGAGGAGGGGCGTTGCTTGCGAGGGACGCGGAGAGAGGGGTGAAAATATAACTAAAAATATAATTTACGCAGAAGTACTCTAAAATAATTATGTTCTTTTCAAAACTAAATTGTCTAAAATAATAATAAAAAATGAAACGGACAAAGTCGTGGGTAAAAGCTATAATTTATAAACTTGAGGATGTTGTTTGCAAAAATAAATTATGCCCAAAATAACTATTCTACGCGGACGAAGTCGCGGGCACAGCTAGTGAAAGATAAATTGATAAGAATAGAGCAGTGATAGCTTAATTGTTGAAACTTATTCTCTCGATCGGGAGGTCCGCGGTTCAAACCCCGGCACGTACCACTGATTTGTGTGCGTCTTAGAAATTAAGTATCACTACTTTTCGCTGAATGAAAACATTATCAGAAAAACTACACACCAGAGAGTTCTTAAAGAAAATCTCAGAGGTGTGTGAAGTACACCAATTCGCACTTACCCAGCGCGGTGGACTATGGCCTAAAACTCTCTCATTCCGAGAAAAGACCATGCCCAGCAGTGGGAAAACAATAGGTTGACGTCGACTCAGTAATAAGAATTTGAATTCTTAGTTTGGTCACAGATGATTGCTACCCCTATTCTAATAAGTCTCAAATAAGCAGCCCTCGTGATAGACAACTCTCCGACTGAGAAAGATATAGGTCATAGTCCTCCGCGCTGTCAAAGTCCGAATCGGTAGAGTTCACCCATCTATGAAAACTTTTTTTTAAGAACTCTCAGGTGTATAGCTTTCCTCACGACATTTCCCTTTACAGATAGGCAGTGATAATTAATTTCTAATACGCACATCATTTGAGATAAATCATTGGTGCGTGCCCGGAAATTGAACCTCATAGCCCATATTGTGAGGTTCAGTTTCAACCATTAGGCTATTAAAGCTCCTCTTTACTCAGTAACTTTAAAAAAATGAAAACGAAAAATCACATTTTATTTATATTTGTTTATGCACACAGGTTAATTAAATATAAAGAGAGCTTAAAATTAACATTAAGTGCAAAGGTACTGCTTATTTCTAATGAAATCTCTTCCAGCAGACCTGAGACTGGATATAGGTTAACACTAGGTAAGTACTCAAAGGTGGTAGAACCAGTGTAGTTCGACCGGGGAAGTACCACCGCCACACCTATTTCTAGCGTGAAGCAGTTCTTGCGTTTCGATAGAAGGGTGTGGTTGCCGGCACACTTTCACATGAGGCGACCATCATAGTCCTCGGGAGTGGCGACGCATCTGTGATTGACTTCAGTTGGAACCCATGTTCTGTATGAAGTTGATTACAGATGTCCATGAGCGGCAGTGACCACTTACCTTCAGGTGGACTGCATGCTCGTTTGCTACTTCAGTCAAATAAAAAAAAAAAAGTAGTGCGCGCACTTTACTGTGACATGTAAATATATATATACACTCATACAAAAAGAAAAACATGAATTTATTTCAAACCCACAGACAAACACTTCAGTTTTATATCTGAATAAAGATAAAGAAACATTAGAAAGAAAAGCTTAAAGGCTTTCGGGCAGAGAGCAGAGGTCTCGGCAAGGAAGTGCGAGAACGCCGGAACGTAATGCGTTCTCGCTTACAAATTGATGGATCACTCGTGTCGGGGGCTTTTCCATTTTCCTTACCGTGTTTTCTTGTTTTAAGAAAATTCTATTTAGTATGTTTGTGTAGGTATTGGGGCTTTGTTTCTGCCAGTTTTTAACTAGCCTTAGTAGCTAAGTTTGAGGGTCAAATATTGAACTCAATTATTGATCAGTTTAGCCGAACCGATTGAATTGTGATACACATAAACATAGAAAATATAAACGTTGGATTTCCATGATATTTTGGATTAATAGATGATGATAATAGATAATAGATGATGAATAGATGTTGTTTTTAGTAAATAAAATCAGGAAATACTCGCTAATGAAAACCAGTGCGGGGTTTCATGCTTCTCCATGGCAATAGTTGAGTTTCGTCCAGATGAATAGATGTTGTTTTTGGTAACAATTATCAGAAACTACTCGCTAATGAAAACCAGTGCGTGGTTTCATGCTTCTCCATGGCAATAGTTGAGTTTCGTCCATTTCACGATGCTATGTCTCAGCACGAGTTTCTTAAAGACTAAAACTGTATTGTTACTCTGTTGTTGTTGTTATTACTAGCTTGTTTTATGTTTAGTTTTTTAAGTTTATTGTTTATCATTCATCGTGAATAAATACGATTTCTTTCTTTCTTTGCCCACACAGAGGGTGACGAAAAAAGGCGAAGAATAGCCAATCGTTTATTAATTTTGATCCCATCTTATCCTATGATAAGATGGGGTCAAAATTAATAAACGATTGGCTATTCTTCATCATCATCTTAAGTAGTATCATCATCATCTTAAGTAATATCATCATCATCTTAAGTAGTCTCTGATTTAGTTCCCACTCTATAGTGGGAACTAAATCAGAGACTACTTAAGATAAGATAAGATAATCATTTATTCGTTCATTCGTTCTTTTTTTTCCTTTTTTTCGTTACCTTTTTTTCGTCAACTGTACATCCAAACTCCTTTTTTCGGTGGAAGGGTGTGGTTGCCGGCACATTTTCACAAGAGGCGACCATCATAGTCCTCGTGATTAGCAACGCATCTGTGGTTGACTTCACATGGAATCCATGTTCTTTATGAAGTTGCTGACACATGTCCATGGGCGGCAGTGACCATTTACCATCAGGTGGATGCATGCTCGTTTGCTACTTCAAACAGATAAAAAAACTTACAAGAGTAGTAAAACATATGATGATAGTAGCAGTTTTCAAGGACAGGCACCAGCAACACTTGTAGGTGTATCCAAGGTTGTCCACAGGCGACGACCGTTTGGGAGCTATCGTGAAATCCTCCAGTTTATCATCCGGACATTCACATACGTGGAAGCTGAAAGGGTTTAAATCCGCTGTAATGAGTTGAGCGGTATACAGACGGCACCTTTGGCAAAGGGAGATCTCCCACCAGGCTGGGTGATCATGCCTGAGTAGCGGCCGTGCTCCAACAGTCGTTGTTCGGAATTTGTATATATGCGGGGTATTAAGAATACTTCGATAGCGTGTTTCAGAAAACTAGTAGTGCCATCTCTTGATGAGTTGCGGGAGGTCGCTATTCGGTCCTTTGGTCGTTATGTTGCTGCTGGGTCCTCGTTGTAAAGGTTCATAATACAGTCTTCTAATGAGGCAGAAAATGATGATAAAGCATTCAGATTTGCTGAAAGTGGTTATATCACCGCACTGAAGTTTGGCTGTTGCCAAACTAAGGTAAAAGCTAACGCTAGAAATAGGTGTAGTGGTGTTCCACTACACCTATTTCTAGCGTTAGCTTTAACCTTTCATTGACAGTAGCGAGTGACACTGTTGTTATAAATCAGAAATAGATGTGGCAATGGTGCTTGCGGAGTTGACCCACAAAGAGCAATACCACCTTTAAAATTATTAATAACCATGAAATCAAAAAGCGCATTAAAGCTTATGGGTTCTGCTGTAGTCTGTAAAGGACAATGTAGTAGCTCGATAGAATAGGCCACTTTACAAATGTTTAAAAAGATTTTTGCATCAATTTCTAATCTTCAAATCACCTTAAAACGGAATATTGAAGTGGTTTTGATTCAACCGATGCATCGATCGGGATTCAAGAGGTCTGATGACCTAGAGGTTATACATCCGATAGGTATCAAGCCTAGATAGAAGGTCAATAGAGCTGAGCCATGTCTTTGAAATGGGATTACATGTTTTAGAGTTAAGTGAGTTTGGATTTATAGACACATGTTTGAAAGTTACAATCGCACCTTACCAAGTAAGTCGCATGTTAGCAAGTACTAACCGCATGTTACCAAGTTGTGTTCGCATATTAGATAGAACCCATATTCTATCTATATTAGATAGAACGAATAGAACCCATGTTCTATTTGAAGTTACAGATGTCGATGGGAGGCAGTGACAACTTAACGTCAGGTGGACTGTATGCTCGTCTGCTACTTTAATCAGAAAAAAAGTTGTGGTCGCACGTTACTAAGTTATGTTTGCATTTGCAAGCATTGGTTTAATCCTAAAGCGAATGTCTCTCTTTTTTTAACGTAATTTGTAGTTTATATATTATCTCTTGCAGATGAGATATTTTTCCTTCAGCCGCATTAAAGTTGTCTGGAAGAGATCGCTATTTAATTGATAAGACTGCCTCTTGTACCTATCATTATGTCTTATATTTTTGTTCTATTGTGATTTTTTGGGTACAATGAGGATGTTTTCTATTGTATTGTATTCACTCACTGATGTGGAGCGTGTATTTGAACCGTTTATATATTACAGGCAAAGGCCAATGAGAAAACGCCCTAAAATGTACAATACTTACTTTTTCAAAATTTGCATCACAAATTATCATGACTGTATTTAAAATGATTTTGTCTCGGCGATTTTATATTAAAACCTCTTGCTTTTAAAATAATGTATCCAATAAATGCGATTTATAATATCATTTGAACAGTACAAAATGACTTAATGCAAATTGATAGACGTATTTGTTTGATTGTCAAAGTTGTCTATGGTTTTTATTCTATAGTAATAATTGGGCATAGAGCATTTAGTAATTTTGTCTGCAACTTAAAATTATAAAAAACGATATATTAATTTAACACATAATAAAGAAAACAGTACAAATACAGTGCAATGGATAAAGTTGTTCTTAGACAGTTCTCTCATCAACCCATTGTTGTCCCACTGCTGGGCACGGGTCTTCTCTCAGAATGAGAGAGTTTAGGCCATACTCCACCATGCTGGCCAAGTGCGAATTGGTAGACTTCACACACCTTTTTTTTAAGAACTCTCGGTTGTGTAGGTTTCCTCACGATGTTTTCCTCCACCGAAAAGCAGTGATAATTAATTTCTAATACGCACATAAATCAGTGGTGCGTGCCTGGGTTTGAACCTCGGACGTTCCTATCGAGAGGGCAAGTTAACCATTAGGCTATCACTGTTCAGTTTAGACAGTTAGTCATTTTGTATTTAGAGTAGAGCAGCAACATTGCTATTATTAGGCAAAAACATGTATGCCTTTGAAGGCGAACCGTCAAAGATTCCGCCATTTTGAATCCAATCATGAGGCCTTAAAACAGCTTACTTTCTATTCCACGTAGCCACTCTATTATAATCCGATAAAAAGGTATTCAAAGCCAAAAAACCTTAAGAAACGACGAAAAGTGTTAACATTTCTCAGAGGTTTACATAAATATAAGTACAACACTTCCAGGAAAGATTTATCTTATTACGTACCGTACGTGCGGATCACAGTTTCTTTGTTTTCTTAGGCTCCGAAGCTATAAATAAGGCTACGATAACATCCTCATCATTGACATTTCTAACAATTTCTAGTCCAAGTATTTTATTACTCTATGTTTGTATGTATAATATTTGGTGTGTGTGTGTGTGTGTGTATATATATATGTGTGTGTGTGTGTATGTGTGTGTGTGTATATGTATGTATACGCTACATCCCAAAAGGATTGAAGAATTGTAACATAGAACATATCATTGGAATTCACTCAAATGACAGGCTATATAATTTTTAAATAAGACGCCTTTTTTGTTTACTAAGGAGAAACCTTCAAAAGGTAATCGTTGCCATGGGAGCGACGCGGGGTTATGTGGGATTTTTAGCGCACTAAAACCCCCCGGTGGCCGTCTAAGAAGACTCCGGGATCTCCAAAGGAACGCAACCGGAGTCCTCTGAACGCATTGCCCTAGGCCTACCGCTCTCCTGGGAGGAGTCCTTCCCGGGGTTACTTTATCGAACGGTTTGAGCTCTTCGAGGTGTCTTCTACGGAAACAGCACTGACTTTTTCTGCCTAATAACAAGAGTATTAAAAGCCGCGTTTTGGCCTGAAAGCATCAAGGGACTAGGAAGACGTAACGTTGTCCTAAGGAGTATCAAAGCATCTGTGACAAACCTCTGACGAATTCGATATTATATAAAAAAAAACCTTATCTATCGTAAACTCTTATTTGGCGTGGATTACAGATGTCCACATGCGGCAGCGACCACTGTTATATTTTCTGGTATTAAAAGTGGGTATTTAGTAAGTCGTCGTCAACTCGTTATTGTCCCACTGCTGGGCATGGGTCTTCTCTCGGAGTAGAGAGTTTTAAGCCATAGCGCGCTGGCCAAGTGCGAATTGGTGGACTTCACGCCAAGATTTTTTTTTAATATAACTCTCGGGTATGTACGTTTCCTTCACTGAAAAGCAGTAATAATTAATCTCTAATATGCACATCATTTTAGAAAAATCAGTGGTGGGTGCGTGGATTTGAGCCTCGGACCTCCCGATTGAGAAGGCAAGTTTCAACCATTAGACTCTGCTCTACCATTAGGCTATATTAGTAAGCATTTTATTTGAAAATAAATATTGTCCTTATTCATTCATAGTATTCATTTTATTTCTCACACGATTTTACTTGTTCAAATCCTGTATTTCCTTTATAGAGGGCCATTTATAGACGTCCATTCATCACTTTACGATCTTTATCGAGTTCCTTTGACTACGAGTACCCACGATTCATGAAAAGAAAATAAACTGTACTGAGAAACCTGTTTAATGCTGAAAAATTGAGCGCAATTAAAACAAGTGTACGGAGTTTACGTTGAACTAGCTTTGTTTTGCGATTTCATCCTCGTGGGAAAAAAAACGTGTGGCACTCGGGGACTGCCGCGGTAAAGCTATTGCATAACATTTTTTGTCAACTTATGCAATTATACTTATTTATTTATGCAGTACTTTTTTATTGATATTAATACTTTTTTCTTTGGTACTATGTACTTCCACACAAACTGCTGCTTACATAGTCGTCCAATTTCCGAGCAGTTCGTTTCGATCCGTGCGAGCTTCGTACTTTCATACGTATATATGTACATACACGTTAAGTGAGCGCTCGGAAGCGCTACATGGTAGGCGGAGTGAATCAAGAAATTCCGTAACGAAATAACCTAACACCCCCAGTGTTAGGTTATTTCGTTACGCAATTTCTTGATTCGGTCGCCGCGTTCAAAGCCCGTGATATAAGCTATGCAATAGCTTAAAACTTATATATTGTTTTAATTCCATTTTGTACCACTGCCACACTTATTTCTAGCGTGAAGCTTGAAGCTTGCGTTTCCGTAAAAAGGTGTGGTGGATGGCTCACTATTATATGACGCGACAATCTTAGATCTTGGGACGAGCAACGTATCTGTGATTGATTTAAGATAGAATCCTTGTTCTGTATGAAGTTGAGATGTCCATTGGCGGCAGTTACCACTTTTATTTTTATAATTTAACCTAACGATAAGGCAGTCGGGCTACCTGATGGAAAGTAGTCACCGTCGCCTATGGGCATTCGCAACACCAGAGGAGTCGCCAATGCATCGCCGGCTGTGAAGGAGAGCTCTTTTCGCACCTTTCTTGAAGAACCCCATGTCATAGCGCTCCGGAAATACCTTAGGAGGAAGTTCATTCCACAACTTGCACGTCCGTGGTAAAAACGAGCGTGCAAACCGAACCGTGGAGGACCGCCACGAGTCCAGTTGGTGTGGATGGAACTTCATCCTTCGGCGAGTGGTGCGGTGAAGAAAAGGTGACGAAGGCACCAGGTCAAAAAGTTCCTCGGAACACTCACCGTTGTAAAGCCGGTAGAACACGCAGAGGGACACTTACCATTAGAGATTAAACTTAATATAGCTCATACCACTTTATCACGTTTCTAATATGTCTTAGGGTTTGGCCCGTTCCTGTAAATCTTTGTAATATTTTACCCTAGTTTATGGTGACATATGAAATTTTAAGCGTATGTATTTTTAAGCATACGAGTATGATTCGTATACCGAAAAACTAAATAACATACCTAAAATTTTTAACACTCCCGAGACTGTGGCATGAAATATTATTGTTAAAGAAAAATATAAATTTTAACGAAACGCGTGGCATGTTTGCATAATTAACTAACACGAGGAAAATTATTTTAACGAAAAACGTGGGGTCCATAGGATTCAAAATAATTACATGTTATGAGACATCAGAATATTAATGAAATATAAGCAGCACCTTTGCACTCGATGCTATATATAAGGTTTATGTATATTTGTTTATGTGCATAAATAAATAAAATAATGATTTCGACATCCGTTCACATGCTGCAAAATATATTTTTTTATCAATTTGTGGGTGAACTATAATGAATTAATTTATTATTATATGCAAATCAAGTGCTCTATCATTTTCATTTAAACATTTTTTTACTTTTGGACAACATTTTGGACATGGGCGTAGCTAGGTTTTGGCTTCAAAGGGGGTACCCTACATGGCGAACCATATATGTACGTTCAGATATGAATGTTAATATTTTTACCATTTCGGGGAGGGGGTTAACCCGGCCAAAACCATGAATTTGGTTAATTCTTTTGACGATAATGAGTTGACAATATAAAGACTTTAATTCATAGTGATAATTCATTGTAAAGGTGGTAGACCACTGTATTTCGACTGGGGAGGTACCACCGCCATACCTATTTCTAACGTGAAGCATTCCTTGCGTTTCGGTGGAAGATTGTGGTTGGCGGCACACTTTTATATGAGGCGACCATCCTAGTCCTCGGGAGTAGAAACGCGTCTGTAATTGACTTCAGATAGAACCTATGTTTTATATGAGGTTGCTTACAGATGTCGATGAGCGGCAGTGACCACTTACCATCAGGTAGACTGCTCGTTTGGTACCTCATAATGATTATAAAAAAAATTACATTCTATCTATGACAGATGATAGACATGAAGATCTATTGTTAAAAGTATTACCAGAGTAGATACAAGTGTAGTGCAGTTAATAGATTGTTAAGAAACTATTGCCTTGAGCTCTGGTTTGTAACTATCATGAACTCAATCGCTCGAGAAACTCATTCAATATCTTATAAGTGGGATAAGCAATTGTTTTAACCGGAAGATTAAATTCTCTGCATCCTTGGGTAATATCTTTGTCCAATATATGATTTTAGACTAGTATTATCGCGGAATTGATACATTATAATACTTAACGGGTACTCACGATATGCGGTTTATGAATTTATGCGGGTCGAAATATCGGCAAAAAGAATTCTATAAGAATTCATAAACCGCATATCGTGAGTACCCTTTAAATATTATAATCTTTGTCCAACTTTTAATTTTATAATAAGAACTTTTTGCAACTGCGACAGAAGAAAGGTAATGTTTTTTAAACATATGTATGTATTTGTGTAAGTGTGTTTATATGTATGTCCATTTACTTTCTACACTCATAGCCCCACACTAGGAATTTCTCCTGTGTCGTGGGTACCTTGGGCACACACAAGACGAACACACAAACACCCAGACCCAGAACATGAATCTAAACTTATCATTCAGTTACCTGTCTTATATATTATAACCCTTTGACGACCCGCGTGGCAGAGCGGTTACCATACCGGTCTGACGCGCAATGGGTCCCGGGTTCGATTCCCGACCAGACAGGTATCTGAACAATAAGTTTAGATTCTTGTTTCGGGTCTGGGTGTTTGTGTATTCGTCTTGTGTGTGTTCATGGTACCCACGACACAGAAGAAAATCCTAGTGTGGGACTATGAGTGTAGAGAGCGTGAAGCGTGAAAGAGTGACATAGGTTATATAATTTTTCGATATGTTTTCATTTCTTCATAATATTGTGGGTATCAGATGAAGATTAGTAAATATTGCAGATACTATTTAAATAATTTTTAGACTCATACTGTTGAATTAAATAAATTGATAAAAACGAAATACCATACTGTAAATTTAAATTTTACCACACCATCTTGTTCTCATAATAATTACTAATAATGAAATTAAGTAAGTAACAATCACAACTAATTAGAGTTTTAAGTTGTCTGTCATAATATTGAACAAAGGTTTTCCGCTGGAAAGACGGTGCAAACTGCATATACCTTGGAGAACTTTTTACAGAACCCTTAGATGTGCAGGTATCTATATTATACTTACTTCATCGTCAAAGCGAGTTAAAATTATATCCTATCACACAACTAGAAAAATCAGACATGCCTGGAATTCAAACCTTAGACCCTTCGATTGAAATATCCATTCACAAACACCCACTAGATTATCACAGTCGCATAATGATGTCGATAATAATGACATATATGAAAAATACACAAGATTTTGTAACGTAACGTAAAATGTAGACTGTAGGAAAATCGCCAAATATACGAATGCATTTTTTCTAATAAATTGGGTATTTCCTACTCGTTTTAATGTAGGTCGAAGATATTAGCTTTCGTATCGAATTCTTGATAGTGACATTCATTTAAAACCCAGCGGTTCCCAACCGTGTGGTTTGCCCCAGGTGGCGCAAAAACATTTGGCGCGGCCCGAAATGATTTATAAGCATTATTTGACCGCGTGTAAGAAAAAGGACAAAGATATATCAGCCTTACCACTTTCGATGATTTATAAGTTAATTTTGACGCTACGTAAAGGAATAAAACCATTGTGACGCACATTTATATTATTTCTTTCTTTAACCGTGAAACATTGAAAGTTATTTACTTCTGAGTATATTTTTAATGCTAGGTAGAGGTTTTATAGTTTTTTATAGAGGTTGCGGTTTACTTGAGGCGAAAATCTTAGTCCTGAGGAGTAGCAACGCATCTGTGATTGATTTCAGCTAAAAACCCGTGTTCTATAATATGAATGCGATGCATTGGCAACTCCTCTGGTGTTGCGAATGTCCATAGGCGACGGTAACTACTTTCCATCAGGTAGCCCGTCTGCCTTATCGTTAGGTTAAATTATAAAAAAAAAAAAAAAACTGCACGTTTGCTTGTTATTAAAGTTGTATGAAAAATGTGCTTAGGACAAAAGAGGTAAGTTCAGATGAATTGAATTTAACGTAAAACGACTGATCAGATTTGGCTTGTAATACCAAGTCAATTATTTATTTATTCAGTCCCTGCTTAAGGGACTTTCTGTCTTAACTTATTACGTAATATTCTAACAACATCTTATAGTGACCATATCAATATTAAAAAAAAATTACCTTTTAAATAAGAAGGTTGACTCGGCAATCACATTAAACAATCTAAGGGGGTTGAAAATGGCCCGAATTGCTTCGAGAAAAGTATTGTATCAATATCAACATTACATTTTAGTTTTTGACTAGAGGATAGCTAGAGAAAATAATAAAACAGTGCACAGAAAAAAAGCTTCAGAACCTCTGCTTTTATCGACTCGACACTGGTATTAATATCGACGTTATAGAGTTTCCACTTTGAATATTTTATCACGATAAGAGGACCTTCGATAAGTTTTAATTCTTCATTAAAAAGTCAAGCGGTTGTGTTTCAGTATTTGAACTAGGTAAGGCGCATGGCTTTGTGTGTTGTGTGTTCTTTTTTTTTCGAAATATATAGTTACTGTTTTCTCTATTAGTGGCGTGCTGGAGACCCAGTCGGGACAAGAAGACTATGGGCTAGAAGGGAATGGGTCCCCTTGGAAGTGAGTCTAAGGCTCAGACACGACAAGAAGACTGTAGGAAGCGAGACATACACTTATCATTACCGTGTAAAAAAAACATGATTGTAATTATATTTAAAAAAATGGATATAAATAAGAAAAAAGACACACCCGCTGAGTTTCTTGCCGGAACTTCTCAGTTGAGGTCGTATTCCGATCCGGTGGTAGTGTAAAACAAATGTAACTGACAATTTGTAAGTGCCCCCGTAGGCCTAAACAAAATAAAGACATTTCATTTCATAGTTTTGCCGTTGTCCGGCAACGGAGACCAAAACCATGTCTCGCCTAACGCCACGCGGGTGGTCAAACCATACAGACTGTTGACGTCCGGTCGACGGACAACATAATGTTAGTAATAGGGTTCCGTTGTACCCTTTGTGTACGGAACCCTCGACTGAAATGTGTTTAATAAAAAAATCCACCGTATTAATTACAATCAAACTCAACTCACACAAAACACATTACTGGTCGGCACTAAGTAATTAGTTTGGAATTCAAAACTTTTAATTAAGTTACAGCAAACCAAATAAAGGTCGACAATTTCACCAACTGAGCTTCAGAGTTCCCAATGCGAATTTTGCTTCCAATTTGTTACTTTACAATCGACTGGGGCAATCATCTAATTGCCCCAGCACTGGACTGGTTGGGCGATTGATCGAACTAATATGGATAGTTCGCTACTGAAACTCAAAGGTTAAAACGACTAGTGCAATTGACATTTTGAATAGTTCATTTTTCAAGTAAATCCAGCTTTGAATAAATAATTCAGTTTTTAAGCATAGCTTTTATCGGGCGACCAAATCAAGAAATTCCGTAACGAAAAAACCGAACACCCCCCACTCCTACCATGTAGCGCAGCCGAGCGTTCGTTTAACGTGTATGTATATGGTACGACAGTACAAAGCTCACACAGATCGAGACGAGTTGCTCGGAAATCGGACGAATATCTAAGCAGCTTTTTGTGAGAAAGTATATAGTATCAAAGAAAAAAATACTGTATAAATAAATGAATAATTATAATTGCTTAGGTTGATAAAAAATGCTATGCATGCTTTACCGTGGCAGTCCCCGAGTGCAGCACGTTTTTTTATATGATTCAAGTAGCAAACGAGCATACAATCTGCCTAATGGTACGTGGACATTGCCGCCCATGGACAACTTCATATAAAACATGGGTTCTATTATCAGACATTCGAGACCAGTTGGAAAGCCTACCTAAAATGACGCCATTAAATTGGTGGCCAAAAAGTGTACCCTTACGCAAAGCAGTCGTCGCCAAATATATTAGGACTACTATCGGAATAGCATCAGCCCACTGATGACTCTGACTATTGACCAAATCCCCATTACGAATGGGGGGAATTACATGTCCAAAGAGGTGCTAAAATGTTCAATGGTTCTGCTAGTACTTTATAATTTCATACTCGACTTTATTCTGAGTTTTCTACTCTGTTAACCGTTGTCTGATTAATGTTTATGAAAACAATTCGCTGCTTTGCATGAATAACCGCATAATTTAAAATTCATCAATTTGAGTTAAAGATATAGATTTTTCAAAAAAAGCTAATAATTGAAAAATGCTCCAAGTAAACTGCGGTTAAGAGCTTTTCAATATATATTTATTATTCTAATTTCATTCGTTAAAAAGAAAAAATAAAATATTGTTTAATTTTCACCTGACTCTCCGCTAAAATTTGCGTTTTTGTGTTGTGTATTATTTAACCCATGCAGTTGAAAATACAAGACGGTAGAAAATAATAAATGATATCAAGTAGAAGTTCTATCGCTTTTTGTATTGATTAAAACAAATATCAATTTACTACTTGACCCGGCATACTTCGTTCCGCCTAAATGTCTAAAATCTAAAATTATCAATGTTCCTCCGCTATATAATGCATATATTATACGTAAAAACCTTCCTGTTGAATCATTCTATCGATTAAAAAACTGCATTAAAATCCGTAGCTTAGTTTTAAAGATCTAAGAATACATAGGGACAGACAACGAGAAGCGACTTTGTTTTATACTATGTAGTGATGAGGTTTTTACGACTTCCGAGACACGATTTATTAATAAGAACGAATTGCTAGAAAGCTATTATTTAATTAACTACTATTAAATGCCATTCAAGACGTAATTTAAAGAAAAATATGACATAGTAGGTTATTACAGCGGCTTTCCCCGCTGCCACAGTACAAATATGGAAAAGTATGGAAACTAAGCCATTTTTATGAAATGGTTACACTCTATTGATGCGATAGGGTTGTCTCAATATATTTTTTTCGCAATAGTGTTATTAATAGGTACTTATTTAAGCATTTATTGTACTGTAGTCATCAATCAATCGAATTGTAGGTAATCTCACAGCTTCGCATTTTAATCCCAGCATGACGATAATTATTATGATACTTAGTTTGATATACGGAAAATAGTTTAATATTAATAATTGTTAATGATTGGAAATATGTGTGGTATCTAGTAATTAAAAAACCATTACATAAAAATGCTTTATTCTTCATAATCTTAGGCCTCAGGAGTGGCAACGCATCTGTGATTGACTTCAGATGTCACTTGTTCTATATGAAGTTGCTTACAGGTGTCCATGGGCGGCAGTGAGCATTTACCATCAGGTGGACTGCATGCTCGTTTGATACTTCAATCAGATAAAAAAAGAAAAAAAAACGTGCGGCACTCGGGAACTGCCGCAGTAAAGCCATTGCATAGCACTTTTTATCAACTTATGCAATTATAATTATTTATTTCTTTGATATTACTTTGTTTTTTTTCTTTGATACTATGTATATACTCTCTCACAAACAGCTGCTTCCATATTCGTCCGATTTCCGCTCGTCTCGATCCGTGGGAGCTTCCTACTGTCGTACCATATACATAGGTACACGTTAAGCGAACGCTCGGCCGCGCTATGGTAGGCGGAGTCGGAGTTAGGTTTTTTCGTTACGGAATTTCTTGATTCGGTTGCCGCGCTCAAAGTTCACGATAAAAGCTATGCAGTAGCTTACAAATTTGGCATATTCGATCTGTGTTTTCTGTGGACAATAATAACAAAAGGACATACATCTTCACAAACTTTCGCATCCATAATATTAAGAAGAAGATACTCCAATAATCGTATACAATAATACATAGAAATTATGAAACCACATTCCTAGACATTCGTAGGCGGCACTCGCCAATTATCTTATTGGCTGCATTGCAGGTATGATGTTACGGGGAAATCCGATATGACCTCAGTATCGGTTCTCTAGTAGTTTGAGTGCCAGATTGGTCGTATTTCTGTATAGTATGGGTAGCTATAGTTTTGTTAAGGAGGGAGTGGAACGAAGTGGAACGTCTTTTGCCTAGGCCTACGGGGGTCTCCTTGTAGTTCCTGGATCAGAATAGGGCTACGGTATCCCCTGTCGTAAGAGGCGACTAAAAGGGGCTTCCGGGGTTGCGGGCGGCTAGAGTGAGAGCTTGAACCGTCCAACCAGGCGATCCCGGTAAGGACGAAGGTACGTGTGGTCGGTCCTCTTAGCGCCGAGGACGACAAGGGATGGGGGGGGGGGGTTATTGCGGTTAAATTCCCACATAGCCCGGCGGGTATCTTTTCATACATACCAAGATATAGTATTGTTCAAGAGAGAGTATAAAGCGACGTTTGGCAAAAACAAAGTTCTCTTAAATTTTCGTTTCGTAGTTTTTCGTCATGTTAACAAGGTGTAATTTGAAATTTGACGACGAAAATATTGTCCTGTTAATAGAACTCTTAATTTGATTATGCAGTAGCTTTTTTCGTTTAAATACACGTAATTTGCGGGTACTACAGCAGTAACAATAATGATTATTATTAAATGATTCGGTTCGTTCAAATTGAAGGTAATAAAATTATATGAATGAAGGTACAAGGGCACTTAGTGAACCCCTTCAGTGTCGCACTAAAGTAATTAACACCGAAACGAGAGTTGCTAGGAAATAGCTAAAAACGTAATGGGCTATATAATGGGCTGCTCCTTGCCAAGTGCTATCTAATTAAAATTCTTCGGGACCATCCAAACCTATTCTGCTCTCTACTTTTCTATTGCGCATTTGCGAATGCAAGATGTTTTCTATTCGCACATGTTTAACTATTCTATTAGAAGTATTATAATGAAACCATAAAAAAGTAAATTTAACTGTGGCTTCATTTGTTTTATAGTTTTGTTTTATTGTCACAAGGGGGCCAGTTCGGAGTAGGTTCAGTCATAACTAGTGTTCTTGTCTTATATGTTTTCTCTTGTAATTATAAATATATTTAGTTTATATATGACTGTTTTATATACCAAAACCCTAATCTAATAAGAAGTCTATTAGAGAACGGGATCTAGTTGATCACAGGTACCTAGAATGATCTATCCTCGTTTTCTATGAACTAGTCACCCGTCACATCGGTCAAAATTCGACCATAATATAAATTAAAAAACTTAACTTCATATTGTCCAAAGTAGCACGAATATTTCTCAAATTCAAATTAATTGTAATAATTTTCAAGTATAAGTATAATAATTTTCAGTATAGAATTCTTTTATCATCGGTGAATCTAGCTAGAATAATGGAACACAGTGTAGTTCGACCGGGCAAGTACCACTGCCACAGCTATTTCTATCGTGAAGTATTTCTTGCGTTTAGATGGAAGGGTATGGTTGCCGGCACACTTTCACATGAGGCGACCATCATAGTCCTCGGGAGCAGCAACGCATCTGTGATTGACTTCAGATGGAACTCATCTTCTGTATGAAGTTGATTAGAGACGTCTATGGGCAGCAGTGACCACTTACTATCAAGTGGACTGGATGCACGCTAGCTGCCTCTATCTTAAAAAAAAACAACCAACCGATTTTACCACTAAACACAGCCGAGCAGAGATAATATCAAAACCCTTATATCTAAACTCAAAACTAAACATGGCCTTCAGAACGCTAATGGCATCGCTACGAACCATGACATCGTTTAACTAAAACTTTGGAAACGGAGAGCATAATACTCAATCTCAAAGAAATATTAAATGACAACTTTATTGTTAAAGTTTCACAAGTTTTTTGAGAACGCAAATAGTTTTGGTGGAAAAAGTGGTGCGATTTTCGCATTTACGAGATTTTTACCTTTGTCAACACTGACTTTGATGGAGTGGGCATGAGGAATGACGTGAAAAGGGTCTAGCATTCTTTGATCTTGATTTTGGGCACCGATTATATTACTTTTATATACAATTAAATATTGTCGGTATATTGTCTATCGGTTTCACTGAACTTTGAACGATTGTTATGCTTTTGTTATACGTAACTATTTATACAATTGAAGTAGGAAACGAATGTGCATCCCTGTAGTTCCGGGATCAGAATAGGGCTAGGGTATCCCCTACCTGTCGTAAGAGGCAACTAAAAGGGGCTTCCGGGGTTCCGGGCGATTAGAGTGGGGGCTTGAACCGTCCAGCCAGGCGATCCCGGGAAGGACGGCGGTATGTGTGGTCACATATCGTCGTAAAGACTAGACGGAGTGGTGGGCCCAGCCGCCCATCTGAGAGGAGCCCGATGGGGCAACGCGCTCAGAGGATTCCGGCTGCAGTCCTTTGGAGGTCCCGGAGGAGTCCTCTTTATAGCGCCGAGAACAGCCGCCGGGGTGGTTTTAGTGCGGTGAAAATCCCACATAACCCTGCGTCGCTTTCACTGCGTCGGGTACCTTTTGAAGGTTTCTCCTCGAAAAAAAAAAGTTCATCTGAAGGGAAGTGCGGTCTATTTCATAGCAACTATTCATATAAATCAGGCTATCAGTATCAGAAGTACCAGTAGTACCTAGGTATCAGTAGTACCATATCTAATACATACATGATTACGACTTTCTTGGATTCTCGTAAGCAGCTGAAGTTTTACACACCTCAGCTGCTTACGTTAGCGATTCCGTTAAAAATGTATTTTATTTTATCGCGTTCTTCACACAAATTAATGTTCTCATTCGTTTATTTTAACATCACATTAAATCTTTATCTGATCATACAATGGATCTTTTTTTTATCTGACTGAAGTAGCAAACGAGCATGCAGTCCACCTGATGGTAAGTGATCACTGCCGCCTATGGACATCTGTAATCAACTACATACAGAACATGTGTTCCATCTGAAGTCAATCACATATGCGTTGCTACTCCCGAGGACTATGTTGGTCGTCTCACGTAAAAGTGTGCCGGCAACCACGCCCTTCTATCGAAACGCAACAAATGCTTCACGCTACAAATAGGTATGGTGGTGGTAACTCCCCGGTCGAACTACACTGGTTCTACCACCTTGAATCTTAACAGAAGAGAAAATAGGAAATATCATTTACTTAATGCAATCAAACTTCGAAGCTAACAACAAAGTTAACACTGCCACTTAACGCAAAAGTAGGTGTGTTAATACCGTCTCAATCTTATAATAAAGACCTAAATAACCCGATAATCAAGAAACCGAAATTACATTTCAGGCGTTATTAGCGTAGTCACTTAAAATGGAGACCTCAGTAATTATTATACGCTTTCTACACTCATAGCCCCATGCTAGGATTTTCTCCTGTGTCGTGGGTGCCATGGATACTCACAAAGACGAACACACAAACACCCAGACTCAGAACAAGCATCTAAACTCATCATTCAGATACCTATCTGGCCGGGAATCGAACCCGGGACCCACTGCGTGTCAGACCGGTACGGTAACCGCTGCGCCACGCGGGTCGTCAAATTATATTCATTACACTCAATCGAGTTAAGAAAGTCGAAATAATTATTTTACTAAGCGTTCTATTATTCTAGCTAGATTCACGGATGATAAGAATTCTATAATTTCCACTAAATTTGCAGAGAATAGAATTGGAAACCGAAAGAAAGTAATATCTTGCGGATAAAATATATAAGAGACAGAGTCTACGGGCAATTTGAAAAGGAATTGGGTTTAAAATTTAGGTAATTTTTCTTCTTTATGTTTCTGATCGCGGGATATATAGGATTTGTTGGCAGTGAAACACGAAAGTGAAAGTGCATTGATACACACATGCATACATAATTAGATATACATATTGGCTCCACAGAATACAGCGCTGCAGGTGACCTCGATTGCCTGCAGCAATATGCTGAGTGGAGACCCTTTCAGTCAATGTAACGTAACGTACATCATTAAGTATTACTTTATAATAATAACACATGTTTGCTGTTAGATGTATCTGTTTTTGTATAATTTTCGAACTGTACCGAATAAATTATTTTCTTTCTTTCATTAGAACTGCTGTCTTATGTAAGCGCTTATTAGATAATTCTTTTGTTAAAATCTGTCTGTTTCGGTCAGGTTTACCACGTCAATGAATATCCTGTGTAAATCTAGATTATAAACTGTATGTGCCAAATCCCAGCAAAATCCGACCAGTTTATGAGCGTAAAATGTAACACACGTATATCTTCACAAATTTTGGCATTAATAGTAATTAATATAGAGAAATAGCCAATTTAGACACGGTACACAGATGCTAAGTGGACATTGCCCCTGATAAGTATCCTGATAAGTCTCACAGTAATCCAATAAAAATCAATACTTGCAAAAAAATCCATATCTCGCAACTCAGTTTTTCTAACGAAAAAAGTTGTGAGATCCATATCGATTACGTAATATTCTAACCTAACAACATCTTTAACGTTTTAATGAAAAGGTTCAATCAGCGATCGCATGAAAACACAATGTATTGTATCTCACGAGTGATACATAAATGGATTAATTGTTTAATCGAAAATGGCCTGAATTACTTCGAGAAAAGGATGTTACGGCCGTGCCGCTTTTTTGCTTGACTTGGTGGAGGCACTGTCGTGCCCCCAGGTTTAAATATTTATTTATTTATGCTTTATTGTACAAATACAAAGTTTGTATTAGTATAGGCGGGCTTAATGCTAAAAAGCATTTTTACCAGGAATCTTTGGGAAGTGTAGAAAAATCTGTAATGTAAATTCTTCTCTTTCCTAAGGTTGACCACAGACTCTTCGCTATTATTCTGAACTATTATAAAGCTTACATTCGTTTATCAACATTTATTTTAATCATTAGGGATAGGAGAGGACCTGCCAACATCAGGTAAGTCTCCAGTAGGCAAACTGTTGCCGGAGTACTGACTTTGTGACGTATTGGATTAATACGCCCTTCCATATATTTGAAATGGAGTGTCCAAAGTTTGCTAGTTTGCGCCCATTTTACGCAGTTTGTACAGTGAGCGCAAACTAGCAAACTTTGGTCACTCCATTTCAAATATATGGCAGGGCGTACTGTAACAGCATGCCTACTGGGAACACAGTCTTACTGTGGTAAAGGTGACTAAAGTGAAGCCGCGAGTATAAGCTAGTATCAACTAAATTGTTATAAAAACAAAAACTGTAGGTGGTAGAATCAGCGTAGTATAACCGGGGAAGTACCACCGCCACACCTATTACTAGCGTGAAGCATTTCTAACGTGAAGCATTTCTTGCGTTTCGATGGGTGTAGTTGACGGCACACTTTTATTATGAGGCGACCATCATAGTCCTCGGGAGTAGCGACGCATCTGTGATTGATTTCAGATGGAACCCAGAATATGGGTTGATGAATATTGAGTATGAAGTTGATTACAAGTGTCCATGGGCGGCAGTCACTATTTATCATCAGGTGGACTGCATGCTCGTTTGCTACTTCCGTCATATAAAAAAAAACCTAAATGCCTAAGAACAACCTACTGAAATTCAAGTCGATCATTAAGCATTTTTTTAAATAATTTAGCAACTTTACTTGTATAATGTAATGTAATTCATATGGGCATCATACTAACAATCGTCTCAATAATTAGTAAGAGTTTAACCTGAAGCCGATATCGTACGTGATACGTGATATCTGTAATTAGTCTTAACGAGGGCTGGAAATCTAAGATTGATCCTTAGTTATACCTAAATTTAAATTTTCATAAATTTAAGGCTCATGTTTGGTGTATTAGTATATCTTTTGGTTTATGGATAATCTTTAAAACTGCATGACAATTTCGTATACTCTTATCAACTTAACTTCATACAGAACAGGGGTCCATTTGAAGTCAACCACAGATGCGTTGCTACTCCCGAGGACTATGATGGTCGCTTCGTGTGAAAGTGGCAATCACACCCTGCCATCACGAATGCTTCACGCTAGAAATAGGTGTGGCGGTGGAACTTCCCTGGTCGAACTACACTGGTTCTACCACCAGTTATTCAGCAACATATGGTGTGGCAGTGGTACATCCAGAATCGATATCGATATATGCAACCATGTTAAAATCGCATCCAAGATAAGATCCCAAAGAGAATTGAATTCAAAAAGGCCTCGGTTTAACAATAAATTATACCTGAACATATCTCAAAACTGTAGAACACGTGGTACATGAACACGTGTAGTTGTTACCGTCAAAAAACTGCAGTCTCTCACCTATAGAATTTATTTCAAAAGGTGGTAGAACACTGGCAACTTGTATTTCAAATTGAATTTGGAATCTTAGAACCTGCGCGTACATAGCACCGCCGCATTCTGTTTCAGTCTTAATTCAGGACGCGTTGAGACTGCACGTCTTTTTCCGTCGAATTTCCGAACTAACAGTGAACAAATAGTGTAAAACTTTGGATTAGTGTGTGTGTTTTGTTTGTGTGTCACGCGGATTGTTATACCGTAAGTAATGTTTGTTAATTTGTTATCATATCATTTGAACAAATGTTTGTTTAAATTAACGTTAATGCGATAATGTAACAGGTGGAAGCTTCGTTCAATTAATCCTATTTACAATTTTATGATTATTTAATAGTGAGATGTACGCTTACATATGAATCGGTATGAAAACAATCATTAATGAATTTACAAATCATAATAATTGATTTGTAAATTCATTAATGATTGTTTTTATGCCTTTCAGTGTTTTATAAATTGGATATTGAATGCGTTTGTTCGTCAACCCATTTTGGTCCTACTGCTGGGCACGGGCCTTCTCTAACTTTGAGAGAGGTTTAGGCCATAATCCACCGCGCTGGTCAAGTGCAAATGGTAAATAATAATATCTACTTTTAATAGGATATTTTTCATTAAATGCTACTAAAATTTCTTAGTCTCGTTCAATTAAATAGGACTAATCCTAGATTTCTTTTAAAACATCCCAAATTATTCTTTAGAATTAATCTGTCAGGAATATATATCCTTTTGGCGATAGATAGTGGATAAGCTGCAGTAAGTACTTAGGTTAATTAACCAGTGGACTGCAGAGATTAACAAATGGTATGGATTTTGGTTTTCAGTAGGACATTGGTTTGAATTCTAGGCGTAAGTATTTATTTTAGAAAGAGGTAGAGTCGTTTTTTGTTTGATTTCGGAATTACGACACCGTTTCTGTCTAACAGCAATGTTAATCGCTGCTGTGTTCTTGATGGGTGTAGGATGATAGTTCTTGATGGTAAGGATAGCAGTGCAGTAGGTACTTATCTGAGGAGATCAAACTGATTCAACGCATATGTGGCCAACTTCGGGCATTCCAATATTTCTGGAGTTGATTACAGATGTTTATCGGCGACAGTGGCTACCTACCTTCTTGGGTGGGATGCTAGCTCATTTGCTACTTCTATGTTATAATATGTTATCAAAGCGTATCAGACGTTATTTTTCATTTCTTTAATGTTAAGGGGAAATAAAGCGAATTGCGTTGTACAGCGGGAACCATCGTAGTCTTAAATCTGGTTCTAGATTCAGTCCCAGGCAGGTAGATAATTGAACTTTGAATTCAGATTTCATCTCTGTTGCAGGTATATGTGTTTATGTTGTCTTTATATATTTAAATCGTACACATAAAATTATGTATTTGAATGTAGCGTTATGAGTGTAGAAAGAGTTAAACAATGAAATCGATTAAAGATACGTTAAACCATACTTCATACCAATATTATAAATTATTATAAATTCAATATTATACCAATAAATAAACTTTCGCATATTATAAATGCGAAAGTTTGTGAGTGTGTATGTTTGTTACTTCTTCACGTCTAAACTGCTGGAGAGATTTTCATAAAATGTGGTAAGGAGTTAGCTGACACTCTGGATTAACATATAGGCTACTTTTTATTTTGGGAAGGTATCTTATTCCCACGGGACAATCGATTTTTTAACGCGGGCGATGCTGCGGGATTCAACTACTTAGTATTTAAACAAATTTAAGTTCTATTTTCTAATTTAATGAATCTTCAGCCATCAGTAACAATCGCTAGATTGCAATCTTTTTGCTACGCTTAGATCTGGACTCGGTTAGATCCATGAACTATAATCTTATGAAAGAGTTTACTAGGTAGTTTTCAAGGCGGTAGAACCAGTGTACGTCGACCGAGAAAATACCACCGCCACACCTATTTCTAGCGTTTCTTGCGAAGCATTTCTTGCGTTGCGATAGAAGGGTATGGTTGCCAGCACACATTCACATGAGGCGACCATTATAGTCCTCGGGAGTAGCTACGCATCTGTGATTGACTTCACATGGAACCTATGTTATGTAGTTGATTACAGATGTCCATGGGCGGCAGTGACCACTTACCATCAGGTGGACTGCATGCTTGTTTGCTACTTCAGTCAGATAAAAAAAAGGTAGTAGAACCTGGGTAGTTTGATCGGGGAGGTACTACCGTCACCATTATTTTTACATACATTTCTATTGTTTCGATGGAAGGGTGTGGTTGACGGCTTACTTTTATATGAGGGAACCATTAATCTTCGGGAGTAGTAGAGATCAAAGATGTATTATGTTTGATCGACTTGAGATTGAACTGCTGTTATATCAAGATGCTTACAGATGTCCACGTGTGGCAATGACTACTTGCCATCTGATGAAATGCATCTGATGAACTTCAATATGAAAATACAAGGAATAACATTTTAATAATTAACGGGTACTCACGATATGCGGTATTTGAATTCTTTAAGAATTCTTTTTGCCGATATTTCGACCCATTGTAACTTACAATACCATTTTTAATTAATAAAATGTATCAATTGCGCGATAATGCTAGTCTGAAATCACAAAGGATAACAGCCAAGAATGGTCATTTTTGTATTTATTAACAGGAAAACTGATTCATACATCTTTCCCATGAGTCAAAATGTGTGAAACTAATGGCCTAGAAGCAAAACCACAACGACATTTATTTTCCTATTACACTACAGCTATGTTTTCAGCTGATATTTCGTCATCCGGAAAAATGATATTTTTTTACATTTTCTCCGAATTGTCGCAAATAAATGTGTGGTTAAGCTGATGTTAAGATGTTATTTCTAGCTAATGATCTGTAATCAACGTCATTTTCACTACTATTTCAGTTATATAAAAATGTTAAATATGTTTTAAGCAAGAACACAGTGAAAAAACTGCTATTGTAAAAAATAAATATTTGTGTCGTTAGTGGTTCTCAAATTGGCCGTCCAAGGTTCAAATCCCTGCCACATCTTTGATTTTTGAAGTTACGTCTATGTTACTTAGAAATGAGTTATCAATTTAGCATTGAAGGAAAACACCGTGAGGTAACTAACGTCCTACAGTGTATAGAAACTAGAAAGGCACACACACACCTTTGAGCCATTCGACCCCATAATGCCAGGTTTTAAGGAACTATGGTCTAAGCCTCTCTAACAGGGGATAATGCCCAAAAGTGGGATAGTAACCGAATGACAGCAGTGATAGCCTAATGATTGAAACTTGCCCTCTCAATCGGGAGGTCCGAGGTTCAAATCCACAACTGATAAGTATATGTGCGTATTCGAAATTAATTATCACTGCTTTTCGGTGAAGGAAAATATCGTGAGGAAACCTACTCACCCGCGAGTTTATTAAAAACAGAAAAAAAGTTCGGAGGTGTGTGAAGTCCACCAATTCGCACTTGGCCAGCGTGGTGGGCTATGGCCTAAAACTCTCTTATTCTGAGAGGGGACCCGTGCCCAGCAGTGGGACAATAATGGGTTGTACCCGAACCAAATGACGAAGGTATGACGTTAACCTTTTAAATATGTATTACGATAAGCAGTGTTATAAAGTTTATTTTTTGACAACATTTTGTAAGGAAATTGCCTGCAATTCGTTTCTTCAAACAAAATACTCCGTAGTTGTTTGTCACCTGTAATATAATAATTAATTAGTAGTTTAAATATAGTAAATGGCTAGGTAAGTATTTATGAAGTCTGAACATTAACCATTGTTATTATTATGACGACCTGACGACCCGCGTGGCGGAGCGGTTACCATATCGGTTTGACGCGCAATGGGTCCCGGGTCCGATTCCCGGCCAGATAGGTATCTGAATGATGAGTTTAGATTCATGTTTTGGGTCTGGGTGTTTGTGTATTTGTCTTGTGTGTGTCCATGGTACCGACACAGGAGAAAATCCCAGTGTGAGGCTATGAGTGTAGAAAGCGTGTAAGTTTATCGTTTTTAACATTCAACAAGCGTTGCTACATTTTTACATACGAGAATGTTTCGTTTCGTGCTTCGTTGAGCATCAATTTTATGGAAGTTGTTATTGCGTTATGGGAAAAGGGTGAAATTTTACGAGTACAGACCGTCATATCTAAATACCAGAATAAATAAATAAATGTTACTTGCTGACTTGGCAAACTTCGTTCCGCATAAAAGTCAAAAATCTAAAATTATCAGTGTTCCTCTACTATATGATGCATGTATTAAACATAAAAACCTTCCTCTTGAATCACTCTATCTATTAAAAATTAAAGATCTAAGCATACATAGGGACAGACATCGAGAAGCGACTTTGTTTTATTCTATGTAGTGATTACACATTCACTATTGAGTAGTGATAGCCTAATGGTAGAAATACGGACTTTCAATCAACGTTCGATTCCTAGGGACGTACCACAGATTTTTGTGATACGCTATGAGTATTAGAAATTAACATTGCTTTGCGGTGAAGCAAAACATCTTTTTTATATGATTGAACTTGGTGATAAGGTAGACGGGCTCCCTGATGGAAAGTAGTCACCGTCGCCTATGGACATTTGCATGACCAGAGGAGTTACTAATGCATTACCGGCTTTGAAGGAGAGCTCTTTACGCACCTTTTTTGAAGAGCCCCATAACGTTCCGGGAAAACTTCAGGAGGAAGCTCATTCCACATCTTGCTTATCTGCGGCAAGAACAAGTGTACAAACCGAACCGTGGAGGACCACCGCATCTTGAGGAAACACTCATGAGAGATTTTTAAAAGATATTTTCAAAAAGATGTGAAGGCTACCAATTCGCACTTAGCCCGACGCCTTAAATGCCTCTCGTTCTAAGAGAAGACTGTTGCCCAACAGAGGAACAAAATGGGTTGACGACAATCGTTTAACATTATTTGTATCGAAAGCTAGACACAAAAGTAATTTTGACAAAATTCGGTTTTGGTGTGCCTACGGAACTCTAGGAATATAATCTTATTTAGCTTACCTCCGCAGTTTTATTTGTTGTTACTTATTTACCGTAATTTGTATTATTGTTGACTTGACAAATAATAAGGACTAAATTGGAAAACTTCGAAAGATAACTTATATTTTTTCCTTAAGCCACCTTCAGAAACCCATCAGTCCAGAAAAACACTTGTATGAAAGAAGTTATTGTTTGAGTTAATAAAGGTATATTTGTTTTCCTTCATGATTCGGAATCAACAAAAACAAAATGCGAAAAACATATTTTGTGAAAGACTCTTGTTTCATCGGCATTTCAATTTAGGTTATTTTGTCGCGGTCTCCTGATGGTAGGTAGTCAATGCCGCCCATGGACATCTGTAATCAATCGTAATTCTATGTGTCACATAATAAACTATTAAAAATATCGGTAGTCTCTACTTTAGACTGTGAAACTATCTTATAAATATTAGGATGTATGTGTGTTTGTTACTCTTTTACGCACAAACTACGGGTCAGATGTCACAGAATTTTTGCACACACGTATTTTATGAACTTTTTGTTTAATTCATGGCTTATTTTATTTTTATTTAACTTTTTGTTTATGACCTTTTTGTTAACGCAGCGCTGAGGATGGCCACCGCGGTATTGTCCCCAGCGCTGCGTTTGGGGACTCCGAGATCTCCACTGGAACACAACCGGAGTCCTCCGAGCGCGATGAATATTCCAGGCTCGTCCCTGGTGAGCGATACGCTCACCGCACCTTCTGTGGTTACGGCGGCATACATGGCACCGTCCTTCCCGGTGTCGCTTGGCTGGATCGTTCGAGCTCCCACTCTAGGCGCCCGCAACCCCGAAAGCCCTCTTTAATCACTCCTACGACAGGTAGGGGATACTTTGGCAGTATTCTGGTCCCGGGACTACAGGGACAACGTATTTTATGATCTACGCTTACACTTATAATATTTATAATCGTGATAGAGGTGTCTGAAGCGGATAGAGTCATGGAATATAGTAAATAATGATAATATTTATATTTTTTTCTCTGGAAGACACACTTTACAGATAAATAAATATTGTTTTATGAATTACTACTAAATGACAAGGTTTTTATCCGACTGCGTCAAAAGAAGAGTAATGTTTTTTGAGTGTACCTATATATGTTTCATTTCTCTTGCATACACTACATCATGATATACTGACTGACATACTACTGACTACATCATTGACATATCATTGAATTTGACTCCGTTTGCAGAGATTGTCTTAGGTTCTATAGCTTTTGAATGTGACCTCTGTACTAATTATCATAACAATATGGGTATCAAATAAAAGCTAATGAATAGAGCACTACAAAAGTATACATAATATACTACTTTTACATGCACAAAATACAAATGAAAGGAAATGTCTTTATTTTTGTATAGGCCTACGGAGGCACTTACATTTGTCAGTTACATTTTTTTTCTTACACTACCACCGGATCGGAATACGACCTCAACTGAGATAAACCTAGATTAGAAATCAATTGCTTTAAAAGAATCAATTGAGTCTGTAGGTATTCAATCGTTTTTAAGTAACCGGTTTTTTTTAACCGACTTCCCAAAGGAAAGAGGTTATCTATTCGTCACGTATATTTTTTTTTTTTTTTTTTTTTTATGTATGTTCGGGCGAAATGGCTAGAAATCGTCGACCTACCGACACGATTCATACGACATTGTATGCGACTAGTTTCACAGGCAGTCCCATATTGAGGAAAATGAAAACCTTCCGGCGGTTTTCCCAGAAAATTGGAAAATGTCGGTTTCTTAAAATCTTGAATAACTTGGGTGTTTATAAACCGATTTCCATTTTCTTTCTTTCATTTGATAGGAAATTTTGTCACGCAACTTTTTCTCTTGGACATGGGTATGCTGTGATGCTTAACTCTTTGAGTTATGGGGTGAAAACCACCACCACTCCTCAAGTTTTTTAGATAATTTGAGATAACTCGGCTTCTGCCGAATCGATTCTTATGAAACTTGAAATATGTGTTATATATCTATGCTTATATAGGTTGACGAAAAATTTGACCTTCAACTCTTCGATCCTGATGATGCAGGGTTACAGCTATCCTAAACTATAACATTAGCTATTTGGTGCTTACATATATGTAACAAGACTACTAAGCAGAGACATGTGATGAAAATTTGACCTTCAACTCCTCAATCCTGATGATGCAGGGGTGCCTCAAGCCTAAACCATAGGGGTTGACCATTTGGTGCTTATGGGTATGTTATAACAATACTAAGCAAAGACATATTATAAAAAAAATGACCTTCAACTCCTCAACCCTGATGATGCAGGGGTACTGCAGGCTTAAACCATAAACGTTAGACATTTGTTGCTCACGGATTTGTAATAACATTGCTAAGCAAAGGTATACGACGAAAAATTGGACCTTCAACTTCTCAATCCTGGTGATGCAGGGGTATTGAATGCCTAAGCCATAAAACTTAGCTATTTCATCCTTACGCATTCAAAATGATATTTAAAAAATGCAAGGTAGAACATTAGAAAAATGGTTGTATACGGTGGAAAATTGGACCTTCAACTCCTCAATCCTTATGATGCTGGGGTGCTTCAAGCTTAAACTATAGGCGTTAGCTACATGATCGCTACGTATATCTGATAAGATTACTAAGCAAAGATAAAAGATGAAAAATTTGACCTTCAACTCCTCAACTCTGATGATGCAGGGGTACTTCAAGCTTAAACCATAGGTATTGGCCATTTGATGCTTATGGGTATGTAATATATTTACAAAGTAAAGACGTATAATATTAAAATCGACCTTCAACTCCTCAACCAAGCCATAGAGGTTGGCCATCTGTTACTTACGTGTATGTAATGAGATTACTACGAAAAGATATGGCATGAAAAATTTGACCTTCACCTCCTCAACCCTGATAATGCTGGGGTCCTTCAAGCCTAAACCATAGGCGTTGGCCATATGGTGCTTACGTATATGTAATGAGATTACTAGGCAAAGATATAACATGATAGTTTTGACCTTCAACTCTTCAGCCTTGATGATGCACGGGTACTTCAGGCTTAAAGCATAGGCGTTGGCCATTTGATACTTATGGAATTGTAATATATTAACAAAGCAAAGACGTATGATAAGAAAATTGACCTTTAACTCCTCGACCCTTATGATGCAGGGTACTGTAAGCCCAAGCCATAGAAGTTGGCTATTTAGTGTTTAAGGATTTATTGAAGAAATGCTAAGAAGAGATGACTTATGAAAACCGTTATCTTTAACTGGGCTTTTATTCAGTGGTACTGCCTATCTAACCCACAGGTGATAGTAATATGGCCCTTATGAATATATTAGGAGTTCCATAAACAGAGGCAACGATTAATAAAGTTACCTTCACCTCTTTATCCCTAATAATATAGGTATACAGCCTGCCTAAAGTATGTGTGTTTGGTAATTATTGTTCGCAATACAAACAATGAGTTCCGGAAAGGACATAATTATGATCACAAATTCCACTTTGAATACAATTACCTGGACGATGCAGGAGTACTGCCAACCTTTTTACATAGGATGGGTTAGGTTGGAACTTAAAAGAAAATATAGAAACTAAGCGAGCAGGCGCGGCAGCGCCCTGCGAGCGGTTGCGCTCAGTTCACATGCACAGTGACAGTAATGTAAGATATCGCTTAGGCTTTTGTTTGACTTGTCATTTAAGGTTGATTTTAAATTACCGTTTCCATTTATGTATGCACTATGCAGTCTTATGGATACTATGTATTACACGGTCTCGTATAACTGATCGAAGTGTCTAGTCGTCCCGTAATCGGATGAATAAAATAAATTAATCGTCCGCTAAACGGTAAATTCGTAATAAAAATGGTCTGTGTATTAAACATACTTATTATCCTCGTAATAAAAAACGTATTGAAACTGGTGAGTTAAATCTTAATACTGAGATTAATAAATTGTGTAAAGCTATGGGTACACCTGATGTAGTGAATATCGACCATGCTGCCCGAACTTAAATTGGTTGATGGTATTGGTTTTCCAACTAAGGGATAGGTAGTCAAAATTATTTTTATCAGTATCAGTTGAATTATACTCTTAGTTATAAGGTTTACTAGCATACCCGGCCACGCGTTGCTGTGGTTAAAGAAATGTTACATAAACATTTGCAATTAAACCTATAAATTAAGATATAAACTATCCTATCTTTCAAGTTGGATCAAAATGCACACGTTGAGTAAATTTGATTATAATCGGTTCAGAGGTTTAAGAGTCCATTGCGGACAAATAAAGTGACACGTAATTTATATATATTAAGATATTACTTTTTCTACTTTAAATATTGATAATTATAGGTCTATTCTTTAAATAAATGTTTACTCAGAAAAAGTTGTTTTATTCGGTTAGGTTAGGTTCGAACAGATTTTTCTAATTCAGAATCTAAGGGAGGGGGGCGCGGTAGCGCCCCCGACCGGTTGTGTCAAAGAAGTCTATTTTTAGATGATGACGTCAGCACATAATTTTATTCATCCGAAAATCGGACGAATAATTAATTTTATTCATCCGGTTAGCGGACGACTAGCAACAGCCATAACTGATTTTATCGTGACTGAAAAGCGTGAAAAAAAAATTTTTAAACAAAAAATACAACCGACTTCCATGCCACATAAATGTAAAAAATAATTTAAATACATGTTGGTTTAGAGCAAACACAGTACTTAGTACATAGTTCCGAAGTCGGCGCTCACCATATTTTGCTGGATCATGACGAAACTACATGTATCTTATATGAGCGCCGACTTCGGGACTATGTACTAAGTACTGTGTTTGCTCTAAACCAACATGTATTTAAATTATTTTTTACTTTTATGTGGCATGGAAGTCGGTTGTATTTTTTGTTTAAAAATTTTTTTTTGTTTTAATCATTTATCAATATTACTTGTTCATAATTTTTCTTTGACATTTTACAAGCTAGCGATGTTTCTTAGACTATTCAGTAATGACAAGGGTCTATACAATTCCTTTGGTATTTAACAAGTTAATGCGTGTAATGACGATCCGAACATTGCCGACGTACATTCTAAGACCCAAAACGTGATTTTAACCGGAGTATCCCAAGAAACAATGTTACAGCTCTTAATTAAAGCAATCCTTAACGAAGATGTACTAATTTGTTACTACGTACATTACTTGAGAACTTTCTCAATATAGGCATACCACGGACTGTTTATGGAGCATGTGTGTCTAAAGGAAATTTCGAAAATATTGCAATGAAATAAGTTCACGTAAAATTTACTTCTATTATTTCCCCAAAAACAGCGGCAAGGAGGGCGGAGACGGTACAAAGAATATTGACTTATAATTTTCGTGGTCTCAAAAGAAGTGGCTAAAACAGCGTTTACCAGGTGGTAGAACCAGTGTAGTTCGAGCGGGGAAGTACCACCGCCACACCTATTTCTAGCGTGAAGCATCTTGCGTTTCGATAGAAGGGTGTGGTTGCCGGCACACTTTTACATGAGGCGACCATCATAGTCCTCGGGAGTAGCAACGCATCCGTGTTTGACTTCAGATAGAACCCATGTTCTGTATGAAGTTGATTACAGGTGTCCATGAGCGGTAGTGACCACTTACCATCAGGTGGACTGCATGCTCGTTTGCTACTTCAGTCAAATAAAAAAAAGCCTTTTTATATAGTGGGTAGTTCTCATGGATACCCATCCGCGCGGGGTAACAGCTGGGTTATGCCGGTCTCTTACCGGCTAAACCTCCACTGTGTTTTCTCCTCGCACCGTACGGCGGGAACATGGGCGCTCTTTCGCACTTAAAACGAGGCAAAAACAGGCCTGGCCATACCTATACGATGACCCGCGTGGCAGTGCGGTTACCATACCGGTCAGACATACAATGGATTCCGGGTTCAGTTTCCGGCCAGAGAGGTATCTGAATGATGAGTTTAGATTCTTGTTCTGGGTCTGGTTGTTTGTGTCGTCTTTGTGTGTCCATGGCCACCACGACACAGGAAAAAATCCTCCTGTGGGGCTATGAGGGTAGAAAGTCTTTTTTGTTTTTTTTTTTCATATTTTCAAAACAAACTTTTGCAGAAATAAAGGTAGTAGAATTAGTATGAGTTGACCGCATAGGTACCTCTGCCACACCTATTTCTAGCGTGAAGCATTTCTTAAATTAAATTAAAGTGGCAAACGACCATGCAGTCCACCTGATGGTAAGTGGTAATTGCCGCCCATGGACATCTGTAAGAAACTTCAAATATAACATGCGTTCTATCTGCAGTCAATCACCGATGCGTTGCCACTCCCGAGGACTATGATGTTCGCCTCATATAAAATTGTGACGGCAACCACCCCCTTCCATCGAAACGCAAAAAAATGCTTCACTAAAAATGTGCGCGTGTTTCTATATTTCTAAAATTGATTAACTAATGCTTGGTAGGTATATATATATATATATATATATATATATATGTCTTTGAGAGAAAAAAAATTCAAACATTTCAAGCAAGCTTTATATAACATCCATTAAATTTTCCATTTGATAAATTGGTTTAGTGATATTCAAATTGAAACTAACAAACACTGAATGTAAAATCTATAAATCATAGACTCATTTAAATTCACTAGTATAGAATCGAGCCTTTTAAAATATTAAATTCTAGATATATAATTTATTTTTATTATTATCATCATCACTACATGGTATAAAACAAAGTCGCCTCTCGCTGTCTGTGCATGCATGCTTAGATCTTTAAAACTACGCTACGAATTTTAATGCGATCCCGTAACTTTTCTAGCTACCTTGGCCCATTCCTGTATAATCTCCTAAATAGTAAACTCCACCTTTATCCTCTCAACTTAAACAAATGTAAAATAACAGTTTCTAACTACTTAAAAAGTCTAAACTACGAAGAACCCGAAAGTCTATTGCATCCACTGAAATAATCTCACTTCTTTAATAATTAATTTATAGTAACACGTAGTTAATTCTTATTAATCGTTGCCTCTGTTTATGTAACTCCTAATATATTCGTAGGGGCCATATTACTATCACCTGTGGGTTAGATAGGCAGTACCACTGAATAAAAGCCCAATTAAAGATAACGGTTTTCATAAGTCATCTCTTCTTAGCATTTCTTCAATAAATCCTTAAGCACTAAATAGCCAACTTCTATGGCTTGGGCTTACAGTACCCTGCATCATAAGGGTCGAGGAGTTGAAGGTCAATTTTCTTATCATACATCTTTGCTATGTTAATATATTACATATACATAAGTATCAAATGGCCAACGCTTATGCTTTAAGCCTGAAGTACCCGTGCATCATCAGGGCTGAAGAGTTGAAGGTCAAAACGATCATGTTATACCTTTACCTAGTAATCTCATTACATATACGTAAGCACCATATGGCCAACGCCTATGGTTTAAGCTTGAAGGACCCCAGCATTATCAGAGTTGAGGAGTTGAAGGTCAAATTTTTTATGTCATATCTTTTCTTAGTAATCTCATTACATACACGTAAGTAACAGATGGCCAACTTCTATGGCTTGTGCTTGCAGTACCCTGCATCATCAGGGTTGAGGAGTTGAAGGTCAATTTTTATATTATACGTCTTTATTTTGTAAATATATTACATACCCATAAGCATCAAATGGCCAATACCTATAGTTTAAGCTTGAAGTATCCCTGCATCATCAGAGTTGAGGAGTTGAAGGTCAAATTTTTCATTTTTTATCTTTGCTTAGTAATCTTATTAGATATACCTAAACACCATGTGGCCAACGCCTACAGTTTAAGCTTGAAGCACCCCAGCATCATCAGAGTTGAGGAGTTGAAGGTCCAATTTTCCACTGTATACAACCATTAGTCTAATGTTCTACCTTTAATCTGTTTAATCTCATTTTAAATGCGTAAGCATGAAATAGCTAAGTTTTATGGCTTAGGCATTCAATACCCCTGCATCATCAGGATCGAGGAGTTGAAGGTCCAATTTTTCGTCGTATACCTTTGCTTAGCAATGTTATTAAAAATCCGTGAGCAACAAATGTCTAACGTTTATGGTTTAGGCCTGCAGAACCCTTGCATCATCAGGGTTGAGGAGTTGAAGGTCAAATTTGTCATCGTACATCTACGCCTTGCTATCTTATTATTTACCCGTAAGCACCAAATGGCCATCACCTACGGCTTGGGCTTACAGCACCCTGCATCATCAGGGTTGAGGAGTTGAAGGTCATTTTTTTTATAATATGTCTTTGCTTAGTATTGTTATTACATACCCATAAGCACCAAATGGTCAATCCCTATGGTTTAGGCTTGAGGCACCCCTGCATCATCAGGATTGAGGAGTTGAAGGTCAAATTTTTCATCACATGTCTCTGCTTAGCAGTTTTATTACATATATGTAAGCACCAAATAGCTAATGTTATAGTTTAGGATAACTGTAACCCTGCATCATCAGGATCGAAGAGTTGAAGGTCAAATTTTTCGTCAACCTATATAAGCATAAATATATAATACATATTCCAAGTTTCATGAGAATCGATTTAGCAGAAGCCGAGTTATCTCAAATTATCTAAAAAACTTGAGGAGTGGTGGTGGTTTCCACCCCATAACTCAAAGAGTTAAGCATCACAGCATACCTATGTCCAAGAGAAGAAGTTGCGTGACAAAATTTTCTATCAAATGAAAGAAAGAAAATGGAAATCGGTTTAAAAACACCCAAATTATTTAAGATTTTAAGAAACCGACATTTTCCAATTTTCCGGGAAAACCGCCGGAAGGTTTTCATTTTCCTCAATATGGGACTGCCTGTGAAACTAGCCGCATACAATGTCGTATGAATCGTGTCGGTAGGTCGACGATTTCTAGCCATTTCGCCCGAACATACATAAATATATATATATATATATATATATATATATATATATATATATATATATATATATATATATATATATACGTGACGAATAGATAACCTCTTTCCTTTGGGAAGTCGGTTAAAAATACATTTTAAAGGTAGTAAAACCATTTGGGGTTCGAGTCCGGGGACACCACTGCCGCTCTTTTTTCTGTATGTCATCATCATCATCAGCCCGTTTTAGTCCACTGCTGGACATAGGCCTCTCCCATGGCGCGCCACTGAGCCCGATCTTCGGCTATCCTCATCCAGGCACTTCCCGCCGCCCGGCGCAGATCGTCGCGCCAACGAGCAGGAGGGCGTCCCACGCTACGTTTACCCAGACGCGGTCTCCACTCTAATAACCGCTTACTCCAACGATTGTCGGCGATGTACGGCAGATGTGACCGGCCCACTGCCATTTCAGCTTGTTGGCCTTTTGAGCTATGTCGGTGACTTTGGTCCTCATTCGAATTTCTTCGTTCCGGATTTTATCCCTGAGGGACACACCGAGCATAGCTCTCTCCATTGCTCGCTGAGCGACTTTAAGCTTATGGACCAGTCCCACTGTAAGCGTCCACGTCTGGGCTCCGTAAGTCAAGACGGGTAGGACACACTGATCGAAGACTTTCTGTATGTATTATACATAAAATACTTTCCTCTTGAATCACTCCATTTATTAAAAATTACTGCATTAAAATTCGTAGCGTAGTTTTAAAGATTTAAGGATACATAGTGACTGATAGTGGAAAGCGACTTTGTTTTATATTATGTAGTGATTTGTACTTATATAACCTTAAGTTTTTAAAGTTATATTACCCCCAGGATTTACTTATTTGAACTCATAAGCATCGTAAAACGTTAAGTACTTGTAGTGCGTAACTCTATCTTTTTATTACCTATTAGTTGGTATTAAGAAGATAAGAGAATTACTGAAACTCCGCCGTAAACATTATGGCTCCACTTTAGGATTATAGCACGGAAAATAAAATTACGTAATTAGGGTATTTTCTCAGTAAAATGTTCGCAGATGCGCAGTCCGCTACTTTAATTTTATGGACATACCAAACGAATAGGTCATCTAATGGTGAAGGGATACTGCTTAAGGTCAGGATTTCAACCTGAGGTTAGTCACAGGTACGCTGCTACACTTCAGAACATTGAAAGGCCTCGGGACGACAATAAGTGACAATAAGTCACGAAATAAGTGACGGGAGCCATCGCCACACTTATTTCTGCTTAATGACCAGTGCTAAGTAATTTTTGTTTTTTTTGCCTAGGGGAAAACCTTCAAAGGGGTACCGCCATGGGAGCGACGCAGGGTTATGTGGGATTCTTACCACACTAAAGTCCCCCCGGTAACCGTCCTCGACGTTACAAAGAAACTCCAGGATCTCGATAAGAGCGCAACCGGAGTCCTCTAAACGCGTTGTCACATCGGGCTTCTCCCAGGTGACCATCTGGGCCCACCACTCCGCCTAGTGTTTACGACGATATGCAACTACGTATACCGCGGTCGTTCTTGGGATCGCCTGGTTGGACGGTTTGAGCTCCCACTCTATCCGCCTGAAACCCCGGAAGCCCCTTTTTAGTCGCCTCTTGCGACAGGCAGGGGACACCGTAGCCCTATTCTAATCCCGGAACTACAGGGAACACTATTGTGTTTCGCTTTGAAAGATTAAAAAGCGAGACATACTTTTTAAACGTTGATTACTCCTCAGGGATAGCAACGGATCTGTGGTCGACTTTAGGTAAGATTCTAATTCAAAATGAAGGTTGGCTAAGGATAAAATTGTACAAGCATTCGACTGGACTAAACTATTTAATCGATATAACAATTGTATGTATGCTTTGGTCCACCGGACCACCGGACGGACCACAGCATATTCAAACATTAGCTCCACAATAGTCGGTAAAAGGTTCTATTTAGCAGACACGATACGTCCAAGTGTAGCCCCAATCGTTAAATATTTTAGTAGAAGGCAATTAGTGGTACGAATATGTATAGGCGGAACAAAACTAAAATGTTTCTTTGTATTAAGTTACATAGAGGTAGAAAGTAAGTGGCAAGTTTACTATATGGTAACTTCATGTATTGTGTAGCCCTCCTATAATTACACATTTAATGATAGCGGGCAGCTTCACTGCGCTATTTGTGACCAAATCTTTAAAAATTAAATTCGGTTTTGCGAGTCACATTCTCCAAAGGATTATTATTATTATTATATTCGCGCTCATGAACTTCGAATTAATTATTAATTAATAACAGTGTGTCGCCGTCGACGGATACGTCTGGGAAGACATAAAAGCTTGTGAGGATGTACGTATGTGAGTTTGTTACTCTTTGGCGCATTAACTACACATTTCACAAAAAATGGCATACAGGTAGTTTAAAACCAGGATTAACTCATGGTATGGATTCCGGTTGCGTTCCTTTGGAGATCCCGGAGTCCTCTTTACATATTTTTTTATAAGCCTGCTGCATATAAATAACGAGCCTGCAGTCAGTCCACCTGGTAGTAAGTGGTCACTGCCGGCCATTGAAATTTGTAAACAACTTCATACAGAACATGGGGTTATATCTGAAGTCAATCACAGATACGTCGCTACTCCCGAGAACTAAGACGGTTGCCTCATATAAAAGTGTGCCGGCAACTGTACCCTTCTCTCGAAACGCAAAAACTGCTTCACGCTAGAAATAGGTATAATAGTGGTACTTCATCGGGCGAACTACACTGGTTCTACCACCTATTATAGCGCCGAGGACGGCCACCGGGAGGTTTCAGTGCGGTAAAAATCCCACACAACCCGGATTCGCCTCCACGGCGAGTACCTTTTGAAGGTTTCCCCCTCAAGAACAAAAAAAAAGCCTACGGGGGCATTTATAAATTGTTTTTGTTAGAATATGTGTAGTAACAACCAACCATTGGTTCGGAACACGACATCAACCCAGAAAATCAGGCAAGATATTCAGTGTATTTTTTTAAATTTTCGATTTGTTTTTATATTCTTCGTTTTAGTTATGGTATAAACATGGAAAATAAAAGCTAGCTACAGTATCTTGTCTTACATTTGACTGAACAACATGATTGTTTGTCCATATACGATTCACTTTGACTGTAAATTAATTTACTTTGAAAATATATTATCGTTAAGTTCCAAGCTGTGTTCTGCCTTTATATTCAGAAAAGCTTAAACCTTTAATATTTTTTCCATATTTCTTGCCTTCAAAGCTGTCAATCTCTGTCTCAAACTAAAGAAAGCGAATATCTTTGTAACATCTGTGAAATAACGAGCGTCGTATGAGAAAGTCGGCTCTTGAAAAACACTTCAAGAGATACAGTGGATAATGTTGCGCTTAACGACATATCTATTACGGTTAAGGTACTCCCACACTTGCGATGAAGACATTAAGGCATTTGCGTACTACGTTGGCTGATTGATCCGTTTTAATACGTAATGGGTTCACACGATTGTGGTTTTATTCGACTGTATTAGAATCAGGGTAATGGTTTTGAACGAGCGTTTGTATGTATGTTTGTGTGTCGGTATGTCCTTTTGTTTGGTAGCGCGTGTCATTTAATCGTCTTTTCATACGACATACTGTAACATATGGCATATCTTTAGAATCGACCCAGTCTGCAGAGTTCGAATTAGTTCGTTGGTAAAGTTAATAGAACTAGTTTGACCGTCTATCAACGCCATACTAATTTCTGGCGTGAAGCATTTCTTGCGTTTCCACAGAAGGATGTGGCTGCCGGTTATTTTTATATGAGGCAACCATCTCAGTCCTCGAGAGTAGAAACACGACTGTTACAAACTTGTAATAGAACCTCTGTTTTTTATGAAGTTGCTTACAGATGTCCGTGGGAGGCAGTGGTCACTTACCATCAGTGCACACTTTCACATGAGGCGACCATCACAGTCCTCGGCAGTAGCAACGCATCTGTGATTGACTTCAAATGAAACCCATGTTCTGTATGTAGTTGATTACAGATGTCCATGGGCGGCAGTGACCACTTACCATCAGGTAAGCAAGCTCATCTGCTACTTCAAAGATATAAACACATATACATACATACATACACACACATACACATATTCACACATCCATGCATACATACTCACACTCACATATACAAATAAGCTTATTCTTTTGAAATTTACTTTTTCTTTTTGTTCTTTTTTCTTATCATCTTTTGGTTGTAACCTATATATATTATTTGTAATCCATAACTGTACCTACTAGGAGGTTTAGAGCGGGGCACCCAGTAATACGGGATTACCCAGTACAGGGGCCCTGTCTATGTGCTGTAACGGAAAAAATGTTTTGAATAAAGTATTTTTTTTTATTTAATAAAAAATCCGATATAATATTAGGCTATTAGTAAAACTTTTAGATAATACATAGTGCATGAGAATAGAGATAGAACAGAGTAATTACGGAGATTGGCATTCTGCGGGAGACACCTGATGCCTCGGCAAAGTACCTATCAGTTATTGATAGGTTCGATTGGAAACTGCCCGTAATTTGCAATGAAGGTAACATTTTCCCTGTTACAGCTAATTTTACTTTGCTTGATTGTTTTTGGAGCGAACATCTGTGATAATGAGTTTTTTATAAGACCCGTCACAGCGTTCGAAATTCAAACGTAATTTAAATTAAAAAAAATAACTTCATATTGTCCAAAGTAGCACCAATATTTCTGTAATTTAAATAAATTGTAATAATTTTCAAGTTATTTTGAACGCACCCGGTAAAGGTAAAAAGAGGTTTATTAAGTACGCTGTATTTAAAAGCAATAGCGGGTATTTTGATAAAGACATCTGACATTTTTGACGTTATGTGTTTTCGTAGTAAGACATCGTATGTTCGATTTCGTTTATTATGTGTTTGTGTCAAATGCAAGGTAGTGTGTATAATGTGTTTTTAGTTGATTTTATGTATGTTTTATGCATTATTTGAAAAACATATTAGCATTGCGCAATCCTTCTCTACATCAACTATAACCGTGCGTAATTTCATACTCCTCCGTCTGCAAGTATCTTAAAAACGAATCACAAATTTTTGCTTCACGTATTATTATATAGATTTATGTAGAAAGTGTACGCAGTCCAGCTGATGGTAAATGTCAATCCTCCTATAGATCTGTAATCAACTACATATAAAGTGGTTCTTGAAGTCAATCACAGATACGTTACTACTCTAGAGGACTTTCTTTTTTGTTCTCGAGGGGGAAACCTTAAAAAGGTCCCCGACGCCGTGGGAGCGACGCAGGGTTATGTGGGATTTTTCGCATCAACCCATTATTGGCCCACTGCTGGGCACGGGTCTTCTCTCAGAATGAGAGAGTTTAGGCCATAGTCCACCGCGCTGGCCAAGTGCGAATTGGTGGATTCACACACCTCCGAGAACTTTTTTTTTTTAAGAACTCTCGGGTGTGTAGGTTTCCTCACGATGTTTTCCTTCACCGAAAAGCAGTGATAATTAATTTCTAATACGCACATAAATCATTGGTGCGTGCCTGGGTTTGAACCGCACTAAAACCCCCTGGTGGTCGTTCTCGGCGCTACAAAGAGGACTCCGGGATCTCCAAACGAACGCAAAACCGGAATCCTCTGAGCGCGTTGCCCCCGGCCTCCTCCCAGATGGGCGGCTAGGCCCACCACTTCGTCTAATCTTTACGACGGTATCAACCATATATACCGCCGTCCTTCCCGTCGCCGGGCTGGACGGTTCCTAGCCGCCCGCAACCCTGGAAGCCCCCTTTTAGTCTTCTTAGACCCTCTTACGACAGGCAGGGAATACTGTAGCCCTATTCTGATCCCGGAACTACAGGGACGACTCTCCAGGACTAAGATAGTCACATCATATGAAATAGAGCCGGCAACCACACCCTTTCAGCAATACGGAAGAACTGGTTTAGCATTCCTGCTAGAAATAGGAGTGGTGGTGGCATCTCCCTGGTCTAATAACACTAGTTCTACAGTCTAATAAACTACATATCCAAGTAGTTTAAATTCTGGCTTCTTAAGTGGCGCTAGGATCCAAATTCAAGGAACGCAATTCTGATTTTTCTGAGTTACAAGCATTTTATATAATCATTATTATTTATTTTTGACGGCATAAGAATACGTCAGGTACCTAAGTATATAAAATCATTAAATATTGTTTACAGCTTTTCGCTCAGAATACTCATTATGAGCCGAAATCTGTGACCAGCATTGGGACATGTAGAATTATATATGTATCACTAGAAGACCCGGCCACGCGTTGCTGTGGTTAAAGAAATGTTACATAAACAAATTTTAAATTGTATAAAGCTAACAGCTGAAACTAAAAAATATATTTGCAATTAAAACTATAAATTAAGATATAAACTATCCTATCTTTCAAGTTAGATCAAAATGCACACGTTGAGTAAATTTGATTATAATCGGTTCAGAGGTTTAAGAGTCCATTGCGGACAAATAAAGTGACACGTAATTTATATATATTATAAGATTTCGACATTCACTTTTATTCACTCACGAAACAATTTTCAAAACGTCCTTCCTAAAAATTTAAAAACCCTAGGTACAAAACTCGTCTCAAACATTAAACTTAACAGTTAAACATAGGTATGTGCTAAGTACAAACCGCGAGCCCCACATTATCCTGAAAAGTTGGTACTTTATTTGAACGACTTCTGAACATTACACAAACATTAGGCCTTATCGCCGGGACCAGGCCTGAGGTTTCAATTTACATCAAAATATAAAAGTTATCTGCGCATTTTCTTTGCAACGGAAGTAATATGAAACAAATATAATGTATGTATATGTATTTATTTATTTATTTATTTTTTATTACATTGAAGTAGTAAACGAGCATGCCGTCCGCCTGATGGTAAGTGGTCACTACCGCTCATGGACATCTGTAATCAACTACATACAGAACATGGGTTTCATCTGAAGTCAATCACAGACACGTTGCTACTCCCGAGGACTATGATGGTCGCCTCATGTGAAAGTGTTCCGGCAACCACACCCTTCTATGAAAACGCAAGAAATGCTTCACGCTAGAAATTGGGTGGTTTAAAAAGTTGAGTATTGAAGGTGGTAGAACCAGTGTAGCTCGACCGGGGAAGTACCACCGCCACAGCTATTTCTAGCGTAAAGAATTTCTTGCGTTTCGATGGAAGGGTGTGGTTGCCGGCACACTTTCACATCAGCATCATAGTTCTCGGGAGTAGCAACGCATCTGTGATTGACTTCAGATAGAACCCATGTTCTGTATGAAGTTGATTACAGATGTCCATGGGCGGCAGTGACCACTTACCATCAGGTGGACTGCACGCTCTTTTGCTATTTCAGTTAGATAAAAAAAAAGTCAAACGAATAGACATACATTCAAACGAACATACATACGCGCGAAAAATTACCCTCCTTATGACGCAGTTGAAAAACAATATTGGCCTCAAGATAAACAGGATCATTATTTTCTTATTTTTCTTCAACAATATAAGAAGTGTTGCTGCTCCATGACTCCGCATATTATGATTGATGGTTCAGCCAGTCCATCGCCTCTATCCGTCTGATATATCATTATTAAACTAACATTGACCTCCTTGTAAGAAATACTTATAAAATATAATAAATGACCGATATTAGGTTCAGAGTGATAGCCTAGTGGTTGAAACTTGCCTTCTGGATCGGGAGGTCCGAGGTTCAAACCCAAGCACGCACTGATTTATGTGCGTATTAGACATTAATTATCAATGCTTTTCGGTGACTTCTTTAAAAAAAGATCATTAAAAGAACCCGAGAATTCTTTAAAAAAAGTTCTCGGAGGTGTGTGAAGTCCAACAATTCGCACTTGGCCAGCGCGGTTTACTATGGCCTAAAACTCTCATTACGAGAGAAGACCCGTGCCCAGCAGTGGTTCCATAATGGGTTGAAGAGAGAACCAGTGTAGTTCGCCCGGGGAACTACCACCGCCACACCTATTTCTAACGTGAAACAGTTCTTGAGTTTCGATGGAAGGGTGTGGTTGCCGGCACAATTATATGAGGCGACCATCTTAGTCCTCGGGAGCAGCAACGCATCTGTAATTGACTTTAGATACAACTTTATGTTCTATAAGAAGTTGCTTACAGGAGTCCATGGGTGGCAGTGACCACTTGAGGTTCATAATTTGATAGATTTTGACCTACTTCCACTATGGGCAAACCAGGTCACCTGTTCCGGTTAGTATCTAGGGACGCTAAAATCAGTCTTGGAGGGAAAATTTATTACGCTATCTTTTTTGCCTGTTAAGTTGGGTTTACGGTGCTGTCATGAGGGGTTCTATTTGAAAAACTCACATATGCTTTGCTATCTCCGGGAACTTTTTTTTTTTTATTCGACTGAAGTAGCAAACGAGCATGCAGTCCACCTGATGGTAAGTGGTCACTGCCGCCCATGGACATCTGTAATCAACTTCATACAGAACATGGGTTCCATCTGAAGTCAATCACAGATGCGTTGCTATTCCTGAGGACTATGATGGTCGCCTCATGTGAAAGTGTGCCGGCAACCACACCCTTCTATCGAAACGCAAGAAATGCTTCACGCTAGAAATAGGTGTGGCGGTGGTACCTCCCCGGTCGAACTACACTGGTTCTACCACCTTGATATTCCAACTAATATTATAATTAATTTTTGGTAGAACCAGTGTAGTACCACCGCCACACCTATTTCTAGCGTGAAGCAGTTCTTGCGTTTTGATGGAAGGGTGTGGTCCTCGGGAGTAGCAACGCATCTGTAATTGACTTTAGATAGAACTTCATGTTCTATAAGAAGTTGTTTACGGGTATCCACGGGCGGCAGTGACCACTTACCATCAAGTGGATTGCATGCTCGTTTGCTACCTCAATCTTTAAAAAAACTGACTAATTGAGCTTCGTTTAAGAAAATATTACCATTTTCTATTTCCAGCTGACATAATTTTATATACGAACATATCTTGTCTCTCCTAATTTTAAACGCTAATCACATACTACGTTTAGGCAAAAGGAGCACAGGTTGCCCCCTCACCAGGTGGACCGATGATCTGAAGAATACAGCGGGAAACCGTTGGATTCAGAAGGCACAGGACCGGTTGGAAGTGCGATATTTAGGGGAGGCCTATGTCCAGCAGTGGACCTCAAAGGGCTGATGGATGGATGTAATCACACACTCGTACATAAACACACATGTAGATAAAAACTCTTCCTGTTTCTCGCACTCTCTCACATTCTAGACATGCACAAACATGCACGCAGACACACATGGACACACAAACGCGCACTCATAAATATACAAACATGCACACATTCAATTATACAGACGACATAGTAACTAAACCACGCATCAGTAATATCAGGCTCCCACGCAATACATAACATGCGTGAAGCAGCGTTCTAGGGTTACTCTGTATCGCATCTCGAATTTAACCCGTAATTGGTTACACGGGAATCGCATTAATTAGTCAGCGAACGTGACATCACCACAGGTGGGTAAAGCTAGGTGCGTTTATATATTTGCTGAGTTTCGGCGCTGAGTAATAAGTTTAATACTGTAAAGATATAATATTACAAAGATATCATATTATAAAGATTATAACATCTTCTATATATTAATACGTGAAGGAAAAATTTGTGATTCGTTTTTAAGATACATGAGTATGAAGGTGACTAGTTAAGATTACAACATTATTATTCGCATAGATTTACAAGAAGAGCTGAGATGACAAAAACAATTAATGTCTACATTTTTGCTTTTACATTGTAATGTACTTTGCACTTTTGTTTTTTTATTTTTTCGGGCATACCTTGCAATATACTTTGCAATGATATGCGAAAACGTAACTCTGGGTGGACCTGGACGTCCCATCGCCGCATATTCTCTTAGTTCTTAGGCGTAGTAACGCATTTGTGATTTACTTCAAATAAAACCTTTGTTCTGTATGAAGTTGCTTACCGATATCCATAGGCGATAATTGCTACCTATCATCAGGTGGTTTGCATGTTTCATTGTATTTCAATCTTGTACGCTTGTTTAAGCCACGGACGTGCAAGTTGTGAAATGAGCTTCCTCCTGAGGTATTCCTGAAGCGCTATGACATAGGGTTCTTCAAGAAAGGTGAGAAAAGAGCTCTCCTTCAAAGCCGGGGTTACATTGGCGACTTCTCTGGTGTTGCGAATGTCCATAGGCGACGGTGACTACTTTCCAACAGGAAGCCCGTCTGCTTTATCGTTGGGTATATATATAGGTAGGGTAAATTATATAAAAAAAGTTATAAATACATATTAATTGTAGATATACAAATAAGTTTACAAAATCGGCTAAGAACAATTTGCAAAACGATCCATAAGTTAAAATTACAATACAATACAAAATTTCTTTATTGTACACCAATTTATATGTAACAAAAACAAAAGATACATAATGTTATGTACAAAAGGCGGTCTTATCACTTAGATAGTGATCTCTTCCAGACAACCTTTGTGGCTAAAGGAATCATTTAAAATGCAAGAGAGGGTAGGGGTGTACAGAAGAATACATATCGACTTAATAGAAACATAAATATATCAGCAGCTAGACGTTAGAGAAATAAAGGATAGAAATAAAAGAAGAAGTGCAGGGACAGGGGAGATACAATAAAATAAAGAAACGAGAAGATCAATAAAATAAGAAGCCGATTATAGGGAAAGATAGAAGTCCTTTACTTGTTTTTTAAAAGAATCAAGTGACTGTGCGCGACGGATGACAATCGGTAAGGAATTCCATAAGCGCACAGCCACTGAAGTAAAAGATTTTCCATAGAATGATGAAGAACAGGAGGGAGTTAAAAGGGAAAGATTTTCATTTGAACGAAGAAGGCGAGTGTCATGAGAGAGATGGAGGTATTTAAATCTTTCCTTTAAGTAGTTTGGACTGTTTGGATTAAACATGACGCAGTACAAAGCAGAAAGAATATGAGTATTCCGACGAAGACGAATTGGGAGCCACTTGAGTCTTGTACGATATTCAGAGACATGATCATATTTACGAATCCCAAATATGAATCTAATGAATAAATTTTGAATACGCTCAAGCTTATTTAGTTGCTCCTCAGTTAGATCTAGATAGCAAACATCTGCATAGTCAAGGATGGGATGCAATAAAGACATTGCAAGTGAGATTTTGGTAGAAATTGGTAAGAAGTTACGAAGCCTCCGAAGTGAACCCATTGCTAAAAACACTTTCCTGCTCACCTCGCTAACCTGAGGAACCCACGACAGACAGCTGTCCAAGTAAATACCCAAGTTTTTAATTTTGTCTGTAGTAGGCACTTGGACACCATTGAACATGATTGCAGGTAAACTACTGGTGTCGACTTTATTTAATATTCTTGAGCTACCAATGATGATGGCTTGGGATTTTTGAGGATTTACTTTTAATCCATGTAACTGGCACCAGGTTGAGATACAAGCCAAATCAGCATTTATAATACCGATAGCTTTCGGTAAGTCCTCGGGAGGACATTTATAATATATTTGTAGGTCATCGGCGTAAAGGTGGTAGAGTGAAGATAAGTTATGAGTTATCGAATTGATATAAATAGAAAAGAGAAGAGGAGACAACACGCCACCTTGTGGGACGCCAGCAGAAATGTTTAACCATGATGAATACTCATCATTAATCATTATACGCTGGCGGCGCCCATACAAGTAACTCTGAAACCAGTCAATTACAGTCGGAGATATGTTAAGAGCCCGCAAGGTAGCAAGCAATATGTCGAAATCGACAGTGTTGAAAGCATTGCTAAAGTCAAGTAACGTTAAAACTGTCACCTCTCTCCTATCCATTCCCAACCGGATGTCATCCGTGACTTTCAGTAACGCAGTAGTCGTACTATGACCAAGCCGGAAACCTGATTGGAAGGGATTTAAAAGATTATTACAGGAGAGAAAGGAATTAAGTTGAAAATATATGAGACGCTCAAATACTTTGGAAAGGAATGGCAAAATGGAAATCGGGCGGATTAGGATACTGAATTTCAGACTAGCTTCCAAAATATTCTTGCAGTATGAATAGATCTACGTCATTTTATTATTTCCTTAATGATAAATAATCAGATTATTTCCTTTATGATAAAGATGGCGATGTAAAGTTAATCTTTACATTAAAATCTTGTCAACTTAAAAAAGGTTTTATGTTTCCGAGCCAAAATGCAAAAATTGTTTTATATTTTTATATTTTGTGAATTTTATAAATCAGACATTAAATTGCAGTTTTATTGCGAAATCACACAGATAATTTAAGTTATAATTGCCAACACGGGATTTCCATTAATATACTCGTAAGAGTGATAACAAATATTCAACTCAAACAACTGGGTGCGATTATAGATAAGCTGAATGGTTCAGACAGGAACTATACACAACAAAATATATTTTTAACCCACAACAAGCGATGAATCGGGATATCGGTTTGACACGCGTCAGATAGGTGTGGGTTTGATGTCCGGTCAGACAGATATAAATACAAAACAATAATGGTTAAAATAGCTTGGGAGTTACTGCTATCTGTAAGAAACATTAGATTACACAGGAGTTTTGTCTGAAGTGAATTATAGGTCCATTGATATGTTCCAGGTAAGATAGTTTAATCAATCTCATGTAGAGCTCCCATCTTATCAGCGGTTGCTTACAGATATCCGTTTTTTATAACATTGAAATAGCAAAGGAGCATGTAGTCTACCTGATGGTACGTGGACACGCCCATAGACATTTCTAAGCAACTTCACATAGAACATATGTTTTATCTGAAGTCAATCACAGATGCGTTACTACTCCCGAGGACTAGGATGGTCGCCTCATATAAAGTGTGCCGGCAACCACACCCTTTTATCGAAAAGCAAGGGATGCTTCACGTTAGAAATAGGTAATTAAGATACCCAACTAAGGAAGAGCGAGGCATTTCTACTACAAGTGTATCTGACTACTTACCAGGAAGCCTCGGCTACTAGTTTATAAGATTTTTCTTAAATAAATGCATTTTTGTTTTTTTGTTTTGTATTGTTGTTAGAAATAGGTGTGGCAGTATCCATGGGAGGCCGTAGCCACGTAAATCGGGGGGATTGCTCGCTTGTTTGCTTCTTCTAGTTTAAAAAGAGTTCTTATCGAATAATACCACTAATTACTTTACTTTATCTATTATTTAAATATTAGATCTACCATCAACATATATAATCTTCCGCAAACTTCTTGACACGAGTGCTTTACGGAGATAAAATGATTTACTTTAGCAATAAATTCCTACTGACGTAGTGTTTGTCTGTTTATATGAAATGATATTTAATATGAGGTTTTTTGATATATTTTTATCGATAAGGCTTTAATGCCTTTGGACAGTTTCAACACCAAAGAAGTTTTGAATACTTTGTCGGAGTCGGATTCAAATTTTGTGATTTGTATCGACTCAGTTGTCAAAGTGACATATATATTTTTTAAATATGGCGCCTGCGATGAGCGGAAAGAGGGGATGTTTTTTATATAATTCAAACAATAACAAATAAATGTATCATGTGAAAACCAATAATTTAATATATATTTATATTGTACTATTTTGACACAAATTAAAAGAAACATTAAATTAGATAAAGTTTAATATAAAAATGATTGCATATAAACAATCAACTGAAACTGCAATCCATAAATATTTTATTCGGGTTTTAATTATTTAACAATATTAGTTGTGTGGTTGCTATACTCCTATTCCCTTTAAAATAACACGAATATATATGTGTCGGAAATGGCGGTATTGTGGCAACACCGGAACGCCAGCGCCATCTAGTGACGTTCGATGAAGTTAGGGTTGTACCAGTTTAATGGCCGATACCTCAGTCTATTGCAATTAGTATTTATCTATGGTCTATTGTTGACGGTCGGCCGAAGCAGACGACTCTAAAATCATCCCGCGTTCTTAGTGCTACAATTACTTGCCTACTTAATTTAGTTTGATTAATTCAGTGATTGTAACAAGTTTAATTCGGCAATATACTGTGTGTTAAAATCAAGTCTGCAATATATTCTCGTGCTAACGTTCCCTATCAGAACCCACAGTAGGTTATCCTGATACAATGAGGGAAAAAGAACCACCCCCTCCGTCATATGTATTATCATAGTTTTCATTCCTTGCTCTATTTCTTCTCTAAGATTCTTATTATTCTTGCATTTATTTATTTTTATTGGTTGATTTGTAGTTTATTATTCGAAGTATATGTTACAAATGTGGCTGTTTTTTGATGTTTCTTGCTATTCTATGTATTATTTTAACTCTTAACATTATAATTTCAGTAATTTTATAATAAATCTTTACCTATATCTATTACTAGCTGTACCTACCCGCGGCTCCGCCCGCGTTCAAATCAATGTATCATAAAGCTTTCCCATTTCACCCCCTTAGGGGTTGAATTTCACAAAATTCCTTCTTATTGAGCACTTACGTCCTTAAAAGAACCCGCATGCAAAATTTGAAACTCCTAGCACTTGTAGTTTCTGAGATTTCGTGATGAGTGAGTGAGTGAGTGACCTTTCGCTTTAATTTATATAACGAAGTGAAAGCGCGTGAAGTGTGACGTCAGGATGGCCAGGTGTCTTCATTATTTTCCTTTCTTGAAGATTTCAAGTAAAACACAGGAGTAAACTTCTTCGATTTATTCACACTTGAGGAGGTCCGATCGCTTCGACGGTTAAACAAGAATCTTTTTCTACCGGCGTTGGCTCTCCTTTTTATAACAATGTTTGGTGGTTTGACAATAACAAATTTATGGAGGGTAAACTAAATTACAAATCTAAAAATCATTAAATGTTGCTAATTCAATAAACAAACAGTTTTCGATCTTTGAACTAACTAAAATAATTATTATCGGCGACGTGTTTTTCATAAATACGCGGTGTCGCACCGACATATATAGATAACCTATATCTCTGTTGATTTCCTAATAAATAATATTCACTGCTTCTCTCATAGTATAATGGGAAATGAATGTCTTATACTCGAAGAGACGAAATGTAATTGTGTATTCAGACGCGATTCACCTGTTTAAGTATTCGACCCAATTGACTTTTCGCACTGCTTTCTCCGTATTTTTACCAAAATCTGTATCCTTACCTGACGAAATATGTTCTCTTTATAAATTGAAAATATATTATTTATAGACGTGTAAAGTAAGGCGTAAAGTTTTAGCAGGTAGAACCAATGCAATGAAGCAGTGATAGCCTAATGGTTGAAACTTGCCCTCTCAATCGGGAGGTCCGAGGTTCAAACCCAGGCACGCACCACTGATTCATGTGCGTATTAAATTAATTATCACTGCTTTTCGGTGAAGGAAAACATCGTGAGGAGACACACCCGAGAGTTTTAGAAAAAAGTTCTCGGAGGTGTGTGAAGTCTACCAATTCGTACTTGACCAGCGCGGTGGACTATGGTCTAAAACTCTCATTCTGAAAGAAGACCCGTGCCCAGCAGTGTGACAATACTGGCTGACGAGAGAACCAATGATGTAGACGGGGAGGTACAACCGTCTCGCCTACTCGTATTTCTAGCGTGAAGCAATTTATGCGTTTGGGTGGAACTCTGTGGTTGCCGTTTCAAAATTGAGGCCTAGGAATCAATCCCTAGTCCAATCCCGAATCTAGTCTTCGGGAGTAGGCATTTTCAATTGAATTCAGATAGAACCTCATTCTATATAAAGTTGCTTAGACATGTCCTTGGGCGGCAATAATCACTTGCATTTTACACTTACCAT